>JAOYSI010008839.1:45697-80215 GCA_025775065.1 Hiodon alosoides | reverse complement strand
TATAAACCAAAGCGAGAGAAAAAAAAAAAAACAATTCTACATGGCCTTATATCTATCTATAAAAATATCTATAAAAGGTTCAGTGGAAATGTCATACTTGCTATTATAGCTTTAGAGTAGATGGCAAGCTATCATTTCACATTATAATCTTCCTCTCTGAGTCATCATATTCCTTGTATCTAAGGCTTTACTATGGGGCCTATGGGGTTGACTGGAATACAGCTTTGCCAAATTATCTATTATCCTTTGTCTTTCTTGTCACGTCTTAAGGCCTTATGTCATTTCTACTGACACATTTATATCCTGTAATAATAGATCATTGACATATGTTCCACTCCAATATTGAATATTGTTTTCCTAATGTCAATCTATATTAGGATTTGGTCTGGTATAGTCTTTATAAAAACAGGCTCATAGGCTTTTCTTAATTGTCTTCATGTGTTTTTTCGGGACACATGTATTACAGATTTCTGGAAGTCTTTACAGATTTTTTGGACAATTGCCTGTGTGCACTGATTATCATTAAATAACAGGGTAATTCCTCCACTTTCCCCAAACAAACATCAGCCTTCTCTAGGAACCATTTCTTTGTGTGTTTGTGTACTGAATCACCATCATTGTTGTTACGATCTCTCTCAGATGGTAGGTAGAGGGGAACGTAACAGCCTGCAGACCCATATACTGGGGAAGGTGGAAGAACTGCGATTTGGCAGGAGTGGTGCTCAAACAAAGGCTCTCAAATGATGCTGTCATTTTAATAAAAATTATTTTATTTATGGGAGAAAACAATAATTACAAGGGGAATATGGGATAATGAACTCAGAGTGCAAGGTTAGGAAATATAAGAGGGTAGGAAAAAGACCGTGCGAAGAATGTGCTACAAAATAATATAAAGCTCCCTGCACTCTCCTACACCTCTAACTTGAACCTATTAATACTAAACTAAACCCTTAATTCGAAAACTGTCTGATACAGAAAAAGGGGTGACACCCGCTCACTTCTTACAAAGTGTATTTAACAATGGGTTATCTACGTGATGCAATGTATTCCCATGGGTCTCTTACCTAGTCCTTCTCCAATGGGAAGGGAAAACTGGAGGGGACCAGAACAAAACAAGTATAACAGTATAGGATATAACAAAATTGCCACAGCTATAGTTACCAAGTAAATTACAGACAACCCAAACAACACCCTCCTCCCACACACAAAACAACACAGAATATAAAGGTGATGGACCGTCCAGTGATTGGATGATGGACTAATGATGATTGACAGCATGCCACACAGCAAGATCTGACCCACCTGGGATAGAGAAAGGGGAAAACAAAGAGAACAACCAACACCGCAAAAACACACATAGGTGTGGACGTAAAATTGTACAGCACATTAAGGATGGCTACATTTCAACATACTATTCTTTGAATCAACATCGGATCCAGCAGACTTTCACTTTGTGGTAATTGCAATGACACACCTCAGAACTGTATCCAATCCAGTGTTTCCGGTTGCTGTCTGTCTTAATACAGTTGTGTGCAAAAGTTTCGGCACCCCCAGAAAAAATTATGTTTCACTGAATAGAAGTCCACCTGACTGCTAGATAGTACGTTAAACATGACAAACTTCTTCACATTTAAACACAAGATTACTTTTTGCAGCTGTGATGACTAAGGCCCAGAAAGGTTGATTCACTCATTGGAGCTAAAGATTAGTGAGGTGAAGTATTATTATGATATTGAACTATTATTCTGAAGTAACTTCATACCTTTTAATCTGTCTGACTGTGATGGTTGTTCTGCCTGGTTCCAACAACTATGTACTCTACTCTACTCTAAGTAGATGTCTGAGGACAATTTACTTTCACAAATACAAGAAGTCTATAAAACAATTAGTTCAACGCGTTGTCAAGAAATGGAAGTTAAATTAAATGTTTAAAATCAAGGAAGACCAAGAAAAAATATTGAAAAATGGTTAAAACCCCCCAGGTCACTACAAAGACCTTCAGAGCAGTTTAGCTGACACTGCATTAGTTGTTCACAGATCTACAGCACAGCATACCTTCCATAACAATGATCTGCACGGGAGAGTTGTCAGAGGGAAGATTTTTCTCATCATAAAATTCAGCGTCTAAAGTATACAAAAGAAAACCTTAAAAAGCCTGACGCTTTTTAAAAAATGTGCTCACAACCAAAGAAAATACGTATGGAGAAAAAAGTGTAAAGTATTTTTGTTTTTTAAAGAGCACATTGCAAACTGTTAAGTACGGTGTTGGCTCTATTGTGCTTTAGGCTTGGGTGGCAGCCAGGGGAACCGGACATTTTGTGTGTGTGAAAGGAGGAATGGATGCAACTAAATATCAACAAATCCTCGAAGCAAATGTCCCAAAGTCTGTGAGAACACTGAACCTGAAAATATGTAAGATATTCCAGCAAGACAATGATCCAAAACATTACTCAAAATCAAAAATTAAACATTTACAGGAAAGAAGGAGTAAGGTTTTGGTATGGACGTCACAGTCCCCAGACTTGAATATTATAAAGAATCAAACATACAGTGCATGCTAGAATATTTGTGAGCTGGAAGAGTGGAAAGAAAATTCCAAAGACTCGTTTGGAGCAGGAAACTTATAGTAATATCTACCAAAGGAGGTGTTACCAAGTAATAAGTGACAGGTTGCCAAACTTCTGCAAACAACTGTATTTATAGTTGTAATATACTCAGATATTCAGAACTTTTTAGCTACTTGTACAAAACCTAATCCTCAGACTTGTCAAACTTAAATTAAATATGACCTTACACAGGGATTTGCTAAAAATGATTGGGTGAACCCGTTTGGGTTTCTCAAAATTCCCTAAGGATTACCTTTGGAATTGATTCAGATTTTGTAAAAAGCTGGAGCACTTTTGACATCAGAGAGATGATGACATCAGTATGAAGAGTAATACATTTGTATATGTGAGCCTGATCTCATGCTTCACATGTGCTTAAACAGTGCCCCTGTCGGCCATGAGTGGAACTGCTGATGGAACAGGGGTGAACTTTCTCCTTTGCACAGTCACGGCATCAGTTTACCCTCTCCAAATTAAAATCCTAACCTTAATCCCTATAACAGAGTCTAGTTCAGTATCCAGGGGAAACTTCTCCCCCCACAACCAATGCACGCCTGCAATTCCACTCATGGCCACAAAGACCGATAGGGGCACTGGTCAAGCATTCGTAAACATGGGTACTATTCTGAGGAGTTAACAATGTGCACATTCTTACATATGCCTATGAGATCAGGTTGATACTGGTCACAAATGATCCTTCCGTTCAGACAAAAATGTTACATTTGTGCCACATAAATACAATTACAATTTACAAATTTATATTTTTTTTAATTAAGGTGTCTTAAGTTACATAACAGCAGTACTGTTGTATGTTTCAGGTGCTATATTAATGAGAAAAAAGCGGTGTAAAGTTGAATTAGATACTTTCTTCTTCTGTGAGGCAGAACACACAGAAACATTTACTGGTCTCTGCCAATATAAAAGGTATTTTCCAATCTCCTCTTCACTCCAAATAGGATATTAGTACCAGGGAGCAAAGCGAAGGAGAGGGAAGTCACTGAAGTGATAGCCTTGTTTTTGTTACTTTTGAAGAAAGATTTAAGATTTCCAAAAGGCCTGGGAAGCCATTTTTGCTCAGCATAGCTTGTTTCCAGTAGCAGCCGGGCAGCTAATTTTACAGCAGGAACATATTTTTAAGCTGATCATGGACTAGATAATGTATTGATTCAAATATTACAATGATTATTGATGATTATTATTGAATCATAAAGTGTAGAATCAACATTATGGACATAGACATTATATTTGTTTTTAGGTGCTCTCTCGCTTAGTGAATACTCTCTGCAGCTGTCATTCTGTACAGGACCACATTTCAGAAGTTCAATGGCCCACACTTGTGTGTGGAATGCAAACATGG
Organism: Hiodon alosoides; assembly: GCA_025775065.1. Lineage (NCBI taxonomy): Eukaryota > Metazoa > Chordata > Actinopteri > Hiodontiformes > Hiodontidae > Hiodon > Hiodon alosoides. The sequence goes on along the minus strand of JAOYSI010008839.1, from coordinate 76,252 downwards.
ATATCGCATATTTCTCTCACATGCCATTATTGGTGTCCATTATTATAGATATGTAATTCCAGGCCTTCATCAGCTACTCTATAAAGTGAGTGCTGACTTTAATGTACCTATTTAACTGTGTACTTAAGTGGAGTAGATCATTACAGGCCAGCATTGAAGCACCCAGTTCCTGCTCTCTTACCAGGAAGATCTGGAAGGATGCGTGGATCAGAGATTCTGCTTATTTACTTCCACCAACAATGGAATATCCAGAAGAGTAGAATTATAATTAATGGTATAAAAATAACATAATATATCAAGGCATCCATATAAACAGGTATGAGCTGAATGGCACTGTATTACAACATATGCAGGAAAGCATATTTGATGGGAAATGTTTTTCTCCCACACACGGAGCCCTTTGGGTTTTAAATTTGAATAAATTATCTTGAAAATATGCACATGATTTAAAAAATATATATTATTACAATATATCATTGTGAACGCTAAAATTATTTGCTTCAGTAGCAGACACCATACATCTCTTAATTCACTCAAAGTCTCTAATGGATACTAAAAAAAATTAACTAACAAATAGTTCAGGTTTATGTTAATTACAAGGGGTTTTTCTATTTAAAAAATGTAATCTGCCTAAAAAAGGATGATTCATCTGCAGAGAATATAGCTTTTAGAACACACTGGATGAGCAACAGGATCAAAAAGAACATTTTTAATGAGTTGCTATAATTATGCAGGAGTACAGGCTAAACTTTTCCAATTAAGTTCTTGATAGTAATCTACCAACATTTTATTTTGTTCAAGTTCATTGTACTATACATGACAAGCTCAGGTCAGACCTATTGCGAGACTTTTCATACTTCAGTTTTCATTTAAATAATAAACAGCAGAGTATTTTGTTTTGGAAGAAAGCCGTTCTTCATTAATTTATTTAACTTCTGACCTAGCGGTATATTAATAGAGCAAACTGCTGTCTTTGTTTGGGTTTCTTTACAAAAAGTTGACAGACAAAGAATGGCTGAAATCCTTGATTCCTACAATACAATTATGTTTAAGGCATTGGTTTTTTTAAATACGGATTTAATGATACATTTTTCAAAACATGCATAGACTTGAAATATTAACATGTATACATTTTGTAACTTCTAAAATTTTATGTTCCAACTTTATATTCCAACTCTTTTTTTTTTCAAAGTATCATATAGCTCCAAAAATAAATTAATAAAGCACGTAAAATACAGCTGCTCACAGGGAAACATTTGGAAACATTTTACGGCTTCATCTATTCACCCACTGCTGGTAACCAAATGAGCCCACAACCAAATTAAAACATGTATACTGTGTCCTCTACCCCACCTAAAAACTACTCATCTGTCCCTTCAGTGTTCTGATAGTTTTTCTGCCCTGAAGCACAGCCATGTTCTAGCCCCCCAGTGGCAGAGGAGCAAAACCTTTTACCATCATCCCTCACCTAAACCCAAATTTCGATTTGTCGTATAATACGGCTCTACGTACTCACACTTGGAAATCTGTATTTGAATTCAGTCAATTGAAATTATGAAAAAACAATGAACACACACAAAAATGCTGAGATGTAATTATGTCCTACATTATTACAAAATGCTGATAAATAGGGGATATTTTACACTGCAGTAAGGAAATTTTCCCTCAAAAGAGAGTACATCACAGCAGACAGTATTAATTGCTGAAAGCCCCTGGTCTGTTCACAGGAGACACAGATGGATTAATTAAACCTTCTCTATGATGCTTCCTCAACCCATTCTTTACTGGGCTGATTAAACTTGGGTAATGGGTAGACTTAGGTGCAACAGACTCCGGCAAAAACTGCATGTAACAATTTTGCCCCTGCTTTGGAATAACAGTCACAGATGTTTTATTCAAATCAAAATTCAATGCTTTAGATATCCTACTTTTATTTAAAAGTTCGCTTCAACAACTGTTACCGGTGATTTAATAAAACATCTCATGGTGATCCCTCAGTGTGTAGCAAATAATATACAGAAAACCAAGTGCATAGATTAATTTATATACAAACACAGACTTTGCATTAGGTTTTGCACATAGGTTCCTATGACATATCATCCAAAATTTAATAAAAAAAAGACAATTTCCTCTTTTTTTGAAGAAAATCCAAGATTCAAGCAAAATGTAACAAACGTTACAAATCTGTAACATTAATCCTAATTAGATTAATTGCCTGATTGTGTCCATTGTCAGGCAAAGTAAATTACAAAATCTAACTTCCTTTTAGGCAACAAGATTTTTGGTTGTTCCAGTATTAAACCTTTTAGGACAGCGAAAATGTTTGCTTTAAAAAAAATTTTTAAACGCGCAAATGAATACAGAACCAATAACGTCAAAGATAACTGTACATTGAAATGTCAGCTATACGAATATTAAAACTAGAAATGAAACCACCACTAATAATTCTTCTAAAGTGGGCTGCACTATCACAGAAGACAACGGATCTGGACAATCGGTAACCTGGCTTTCATAACATGATTCGGAATATGAAATGAATTATACATGGATAAATATGTCAGACCAGTCAGAAATATTTCAAATATTAAACTTTTAACTTAAAGTAACCTTATTGCCTAATGCATGCCACATGTATATATTCCATGAGTTTTCCACCAACTGTGCAGTGTACCTCTATTCACACGCACACCGTCACTCCATTGTCTCCTGGCAAATTACATTTTATATAATGCCTTTCAAAAAGTAACTAAGACACAGCTATGGATATAAAATGCTCGACTGAGCAACAATTAAAGTGAATGGTACTGAAGAAATAATCATGCCAAATAATTATTGATGACATACCTGAAATACGTAGCAGTCTAGTGATTCATCTGTATTATAAAGATCAGTTTCTTCTTACAGAATTTCCTTCTCTTCTGCACTAACCACTTTCAGAACAACTTCAATCAATTATTCACAAAGAATACTTTACAAAGCGCGAATACTCGCAGTAACGCTACCGGCATTGTTTCATTCTGCATCTCGTCCATTATGTAGCGGAGATAAAAGCTGAATCACTGGAGACGTTACCCCTGCATAATTCCTAATTGCGTTCCATATGTAGGAAAAAAAAAACAAGTTTACAAAGGTGAAGCTTTTAACGGCGTCGGTGTTTTTAGATAACAGGATTAAATTTCAAAGAAAAGATTTGGTAAAGCCTCCCTATATTCCATCCGCTTAACCACCAACGAAATTGTGGCAAACTATTTGGATGCAATCCCCCCGCACCGATTTTAGAGCCAACGTTGGGTGATAGTCAAGACGGTCCAGAAAAACCTCTGCTACGCAAACAGCACTTTTAGTAAGTCACTCTTTCGGCTTTACACAGCAAATCATTTCAATTGAATCCTGTACCTCAGCTCCTCTGATTGGGTGAATCGCGCAAGGGAGGGTTTACTTTTGGAAGAATATTAAACACAAAACAAAATGATTTCGGCATAATCTCTGGTAGCCTACCACATTCACATTATAATCGGAGTGCGTATCAATTCTTTTAATTATTTGACGCTGCATTTAGTGAATCCCCGGCGATCTTCGAGTATGCGGGTTCAAGAACGACCAGTCTTGCGAAGGTGTTATTCATTAAAACATATTTGAGAATTGCTAGAAATTATTTTGGAGTAGGACATTTAATATTATGTAATTAATGGTTCACTACGCATATTTAAACGGTTATATTCCCATTGTTTTTTTTATTGTTTTTTTTGTTCTGTCCATCACACCAAGTGCATGTTATAGCGCGTTAAGAAACTAAGGATTTCCGAGAATATGCGAGCTCTATTGTGTCTACCCGTACCTTAGCGCATCGGATTTGACGAAAGGTAGATAAAAAAAATCTGACTAAACACCGAAAGGGGCGTTCTACGATTGTACTTAATAATCGAATTAAATCTGTTGAAAAATGAATCTGGTATAAAATTAACAGTTTTATTCAAGGATGACACTCTAACGCGGATGGTATATAAGAACACTTCAGGATGGTTATACTCATATTAAGTGTGATTAATATGGTCCTCGGGAAATTAAGGAGTTGTTTTATAATGAACATGGCTGAATGTATGTAATGAGGTATGCTACAAAGTGCAACACAATCTTGTTTTAGATAAAATAAGTGCTCATAACTATCACTTAAGTGAAGCACTCTCGCAGCTATATTTAATTTATATTAAATCTCAGTGCAACAAACATGACGACTCGTGTCTCTCAATTATTGATCTCTTTAATATTTACTGTTCCTATATTCCACATTTTCAAAGCCCTGATCCATCAATGCATTGCGCAAGTTTGCCCTTGGTGGTTAATTATGATCTCTGGAGACAACCGGCACATGGCCCTGCTTTTCCCTTAGTGAGAAAGTGTGTTTGTGCTGTGCCCCATGGCATGACTCTCTGGCCCTGGGTAGAATGATAAGTGGGCTGGTGTGGTCATTTGGCCAACTAGTGTGGGATACAAAGGTGGACAATGCAACTGGTTTCTTCTCATTCAGAAAACACATTTTTAAAGGTGGCCAGGGGAAATAAGCTTAGCAATTTGTGTGTTTGATATAAAACGGTAAGACTATGCATACCTTTTGTTGGCGTCAGAGTGCCTTTTGTCAGCGTCAGATTTGTTTGAAAAAAACAAAACAAATCCAGACGCGTTGAAATCTGACTTCAATTTACGGATTAAGTGCATTAAGAAATACGCATTAATAGGTTTTTGACATTTACCTATGCCAGTTCAGACACTCAACTTTTCTACATCTTTAATATTGTATTGGAGCACACCTCTCCCCCTCCCGTCACGTTTTGTTTTAGTGCAGGCTTGTGAATGCCAGCTTTTGTGTCAGTGGTGCTCTTCTGGGATATTTATTTATTTGGCTGGCGGATATGGGAGAGAGCGATGGCTTTTTCGGTGAAAGAAGCTCTTTTGAATTTCAGCTGTTTTGATTCAGAGGGGACACTCTGGGGACTATTCAACTAATCACCCTGATGTTTGCCCTTATTTATGGTTAGCAAACCTATGCACAGCTTGCTTTTTTGTTTACAGAATGCTAAACATTTGGCAGTAACTAATAATAATCTAAATACATGCTATATATTTTTACATTGATGGGAACTCCTGTTATTAATATTAGCACAAACTCTAAACATCAGCAGCTTAAAGTACTGCAAGCACATATGTGTCATTTTACGAATGGAATCAAGAGACCTAACGTGTGCCAGAAAAACATTCCACACGGCATTACACTACCGCCACTAGCCTGTACCATTGACGCCAGGCAGCATGGTTTGGTGGACTTTTGCTGCTTACAGTCTGCCATCAGCATGATTTAATAGGAGCTGGGATTTGTCGGACCAGGTAATGTTTTTCCACTAGTCCAGTGGTGCCCACTGGAGCAGCTTCTTCTTGTTTTTAGTTAATCGGAGTGGAACCTGGTGTAGTTTTCCACCCTAATAGCCCATCTGATATAAGGACTGACAAGTTGTGCGTTCAGAGATGCCCTTCTGAAGACCACTGTTGTACTTCGCCGTTTGCCTGTTTGTGGCCCGCCTGTTAGCAGGCACGATTCTCGCCATACTCCTTCGACCTCTCTCATCAACTAGCTGTTAATACAGGACTAGTGTGTCCTATTTGTTTTACTCCATTTATGACCACACAGTGTTAAAGTCCATGACTTTCATTGTAGTGTCCCTGTTGATTACAAATGTCAACCGGAATAATTAATTTTCCTACCTCACCTCCATCTAATAAAATGTCAGTGTGCCTCAGTGAATATGTTGCAGGAATAAATAATACTTTTATTGTTTAGTAATGAAAGTTAATAAGGGGTTTATTTTTCTGATTCCCCATAAACTGTTCCCCCCATTTTCAGTTTATTTTCAGACAATATGAAAAGTGAAAGTCAAACTGGGACCCTCAATTTTCCTGTGTCTGACTGGTCTCAACCTGGACACACCCTGGTGTGCTACAGAGTACAGTTCGGTCAGTAGAACTGAGTAATAACAATTGGATAATGTGGAAAAACAAGAAGCCTGCCAAGATGACCGTGAACAACCAATTACCTTAAAAGTGCATTCGATGTATAAATGCACACAGGGGTGTTTAAAGGTGCCAGACCCGAAGGACATCAAAAAGGTTTCAGTACAGGTGAGTTGCTGGGAAGCACAGGTGATGTCTGAGAGGACTGCTGTTTGAAGAAGCTGGTCAGCGCGTGATGAGTTTGCAGTCCGCATGGAGCCGGAACATACTGGGGGGGTCAGTTACTGGGGGGTGTTGGGTGCTCAAGATGCCCCAGGCCCTCTTGCTGAGACTCTAAACCGGACAGAGGATCAAATGGGCATGATTAGGTGTTTAGATGGGAAAGTCTCTAATACCTATGTGATTGAATTTAATCTCCCATGCACACATGATATTTACACGGAAGAGCACAGATCAATAAATATTAAACAAGATAAAGGTTCAATTATACCGCCTACTCCTGCAAGGGCATTGGTTGCCAGGGTGGCATTCTTGGGGTGATAAAGTAAAAAAAGAAAACAAGATGCACAGAGACAGATGGATTCTGACCACAATCACACATCGCATTTACCACCATTTTCACTATGTCCCAGAGACTAGAGATAGCAAGGTACAACGTCTATAATCAATTACCCATGGTATCAGAAAATTTCATTATGCAATAAACTGAAAAAATATATTTAAATGGGGTGGTGAAACTTCTTCTATATTTATGCCTTGGTCTAAGAAAATGCTTCCAAAGACTTATCACTTTTAGATTTTCTTATTGAAAGCTTTTAATATTTTAGAGATAAGTAGAGTAATAGTAGCCATGATAATATTTACACAGTTGTCAATTTTTCAACATTTTTAAGAATGTGCCACCAGAAAAACCAACGACATCAGAAATGATACCAAAACAGTTTTCTGTGTCATGTTGGGGTGTGCTAGGTCAAGGTGTGATTAGACTGAGCTGTATTGCCAGTTTAAATAAATACCTAGCAATGCAAAGCTTTGGTTAAGTTATTGTGGAGCTACTCGCGAAATGTGCAAACAGTCTGCCTCCTTTCAGATCAATCCATCTGACAGCAGACTTGTTGACCGAGCACGACGCCCCCTCCAGTGTGCATTATGTATTTGGACCTTTTCTGATGCACCCTGGTAAAAGTTTTAACCAAAATCAACTTGAAAAAAGGATATTTCCATAGCCAAGTGAGATGCTCAAAGCGTATTAAGGTGACACAAAAAAGGTCAGCTCCCCACAGAATATGGGTTCATGGTTTTTTTTCTTCTCCATCTCACGGTAAACATCCCTGAGGGCGAAACTCCTGAAACTCAGTCGTATTTGATGTGAAACTCGTTTAGTCACGGCATCTTTGCCTCAGCATCCGTTTCCCAGGTGATGAAAGTCTTCTTGCTCAAGCTTGCCTCAGACCCCTCTGCCGTGCCCAGTTTTATTGCTGTTAGGCTCTTTGTATGTTTTGTACGACACCATTTTCAAGAAGTTATGCAGAGCCAACTTTCTTCTATGGATTCAGAAAATAGAAACTAATTTTTCTCCCATCTCCACCATGGCTGTTCATTCTTGGAACACATTGGTTACATCCAGATTTTTCTCTTCATTATGCTACCGGTAAAGAAAATAAACGGGGCATGTCCTTGCTAATGAACCAGAGTGCTTACCAACCAGATTCCCAATCATGAGTATACATAGCCAAAAGACGCCCAGCCCAACAAATAACTAATAATAATTGAAGGGAAAAATCTGTCTCACAAAATATTTGGACAGATCTTTTTCAATTGGCTAATTATTTCTTAGTAAGTTTGCAGAACACATGTCCATTACATTCCTCCAAATCCCGTAAGTTACATTTTCCAAAGGATATCAGCAGTCATGAAAGAAAAATAAAACCTTTAAGTTTATAACTAAAGTCTTAAAGTCTTTGAGTCTTAAATTGGAAAATAAATAAATTTCCTTCCATTTTTATACAAACTGTTAACAACAGTTATTTATTTATTATTGTATTTTACATTCATTTAAAAATATATTTCTCTCATCTTAATTTCAACAATTTATCATTTGAACTTAATTTCATTTTAATATGAATATATTATGTAATATTCATTATATAATATTTTGTATTGGGTGAACTGAGAACTAAGAATTTCATGTTTCCTCTGAAAAAGAGATGGGTTAATTGTAACTGTGCCCAACCAGCCCCAGAACCTTGATTTTTCAGTATCAGCAGATCTGTGAGTTGAGTGCTTGTCCTGGAAGAAAGGAGACTTTATCATGCAGTAGTCCAGGCATGAAACAGACATTTTCTTGTCCTTCCACACAACTCAGTCCATAATGTAAACTCCAGATAGTGTAAGATAACTTACATATAGCCCACAACAATAAATTGTGAAACAAATCAAACCACATCAAAAAAATATCGTCAATAGAGGTGTCTTTAATTTAATTTGTCTTTTTGTTCAGAAATACAAATATAGAGCACCTTTACGAATATGTACATTTATATATTCAAAATCAGATTTGACTGAAGAAAAATATCATTACGAGTCAGTGTCATAAGTTACTGTCACTGCTAGCGTCATTATCACAGCTATCGGCAGGATAACAGTGAGAATGTTAGGCTAGTCAGGTGACTCAGGGTAGTTTTGCTGGTGATCTAATGACAGCTGGCAGCTGAGCTGCTGACGTGCTCGTTGCTCAGCTGGTGTTCCAGACAGAAGGAGGTGAGGAATAGGCAGAGCCACACTGTGAGGCCTCTGCAGTAATAATCATTGGCATTTTAAACAGGCGGTGAAAAGCAAGGGTTGTAGTCACAGTCGTGAAAGGTGATCCCCGAGATCCTCTAATGAGCAAGCGAATAGGTGGCCAATTTGGGCTCAAGGTTTTGCTGTGGAACTTGGGACCCAGTATTATCATCACATTCTTATCTGAGTTCGAGAGCAGAAACACTTTATGTAAAATGTGATTCTTGTCTAAAGATCTATAGATGTTAACCTAGGTTCACTGGCAGATAATGCCATCCATGTTACAGAAGTTAACCTTGCGGTTATGAAAGATGTCTCCAAGCAGCACCGTGTACAATTAATGTTTTAAAAACCATCTTTAAGACAAGCAGAACCAAAACTAGGAGAAAACACTTCCTCTTGAGCTGAGACTCTTTTAAATGATTATGGAGTACAAAAAAATAACTTTTGTTGGACAATGGTGGAATCATCATGAATCATAAAACACATGCAGAGCCTTCTTCAATTACAGTGTCATAAGCCAGCTCCTTGTCATTGGAACAAACAATCAGTTGGGGTGATGGAGATCATTATCAGTGGCGTACTGGCCTTCCCTGAACCGTTAGAACTTCCAAATTGCTGGGCACATTCTGGTCCTGGCTAAACACATGCCTTTTCCAGGCTGTTCTTTGGCCTCCAGAACCCAGACATTTCTCTCTAATGTAAGAGCAACGGGATGGCTCATGTCAATACTGTCAGGACTGCATAACTGCTTTGTTTAACACCTTCTGTTTTTCCATTCATGTTGCCGTGATGCCCCTCTATGTCAATCAGAATACAAGCCAAGCAAGTTAATAAATGTCAAAGATGAACTAGCTGGTCATAGACACAGGAAGTTGACCTCAAAGAAATGTTCCTGACTGTCTCATCCTGCCAGGTACAGCTAAATCACGGTGTTTTTTACCACCCAACATATCCTTTCACACATCACAAAGACCTCTTTCGCTACCCACGATCTTGCTGCACGCAGACACCGAAGTTTTACAGAGATTTATTCTTTTTATTAATGCACCTCACGACTTCCCTTTATCTGTGGTGAAAGTACTGGGGTGAAAAGCTCCTCTAGCAGCGTCCCCAAAGAGCAGTGCGTCTTTTTCAGATTGTTTTCTGGGAGCGATAAATCAACAAAAAGCCGTTCCTTGCAATTCTTCGCTGTTCCTCCACCCCTTCCTTCATAACTCATTAAACAATAAGCCATAAAACAAATTAAGGGTTTCCACAAATATGCTGCGAAGCGTCTCTGCCTAAGAAACAAACTTGTTTTTTCTGCACACCTTGTAGTTGCAGACCTGTCGTTAAATTCACCTGTAAGTGTTTCAGACCAAGTGGCTACGTCCTTTTTATGAGATAAATCCACTGGTGTGATTTTCTACACGAAAACTTAATCAATTGCAAACACTGTTAAATGGCTTTAAGCTTTAAGTCTAAATTATTTGAGCTAGCATTGGAATATTACTGTTTTTGTTCTATGTGTCACAAGACTAGAACTTAATACTGCCTTACATAATATGTATAGATATATTTATATAATAAAAAAGCAGGATTTTCTTGATGTGGTAACTATGATGTCAAGTAACAATGATTCCTAATTGATTCTGGTCAATTGAAATGAGAATTTGTCTTGAGAAAAGCACATCGTGTATATTAAATGGCTGTGATAAGATTGATTGTAAAATAAAATCAGGATCTGACGGAATTAAAATGATAATACAGTAATGATATGCTAATCACGGTTGTCATGTTGTTCTCATTGTATTGTACTTGCCTCTTTGCAGCAATGATGGATCTCAGTAATTTTGCTAAACCGTGTTCTCTGGAGTCTTGCGGGCCACTCTATTTTCCATATACATTACAGAGCAGAATGCTAGCTGTAATCCGTTTTTTCACACAGTCTTTAAATAAATTCCCAATCATACTGTAGTCAGCTTTTAGAAACCTCATTAGGATTTTCCTATGCATTGATATGAACAATTCCCTTCCACATTTAGCAAAAATCACTTCTAAAACCATATGCATGACTGATAATATCTTCTGATGATAAAAAGGCACAATCACTTCAGTACATATCCAGTGGAAAGACGTTCACTCAAGAGGCGAGTTTATAGTGTTAATAATGGTTGTTGATTCCTGATAGAACATCTGTAGCTATGGATGTATTTCCACAAACAGTGATGTTGTTTTCATTTGACGGTAGAGAAAAAAAAAGAATCATTTTTGCATTAACCTATGTGAGTAATGTTTATATGAACAAATGATTGACGGATTTAATTAATAATGGTTAAAAGCATGTTATCGTGCAGCAGTTCACACTGCCAAGACATGACAATCATTTTGACATGTGATACAAACTTTGGTTACTCACGTGACTTGTCTACAGGACACAAAGATTCCTGGCTAATCAGCATGTCTGAGATGGAATTTAATTATTCTGCTGTGTTTCCCATCTCGTCAAAGGGTTTTCGGTGGTCAAAGAATGCTTTAAATGGCTAAATTGCTCCTTCTCCAAGTAAAGGTGAAAGTGATGGTGATTGATGGCGGAGCCGTCGTTGTTAGTGAGGTAGAAAATTGGCAAAGTCAGGCTGGATGTTCTTGCCAATATCGGGCGTCCCTTATTTAAAATCAAAGATGTCTCAGGGGTTCTTTTAGTTGGGTTCTGCGTTATTTGGGTAAAAGCCACTTCAATCTTCATACGGACAGACACTATATTGATTATTTTCTTCTCTGTTGCACTTTTCCCCTTGTTTGTCTCCAAAGCCCCCGTAGATGAAAAGCAATTTACAATGTAATGTGAACATGCACCAGTACATGCTACTAAAAGTGCTCGAGAGGAAAAAAAGAGAACACAAGAACTATAAATGATTCTGAAATAGATATCCATCGTTATTTTTTTAAACATTTATCAGAATAACAGAATAACATCTGTTAGAAATGATGAAGTATAGCAGCAGATACTAATATAGGCCCTGGATGTTAGACCAGTAAACCTAATAAACTCACAGAATCATTAAAGCATACCACATATTTTCCATATAGTTGTTTTGAAATAGATTTCATAAAAAAAAAAAAAAAAGTAAACGTGCCCATGTACCTTTTTCATTTTTAAGTGTAAGAAGACCCTCATGATGACTTCACCTCCTGGAGTGAGTATTTCTGAAGCAGGCTATAAGGGGTGACTATTGTTGAGAGTCCATACCTGAGTGGTGAAGATCACTATATGTCCCTCTTAGGCCCTGACCTAAAAAGTTTGTGAAAAAGTCTGAAATAAAAGTTTCCAATCGCAATAACCAGATCATTCTGTTTAATGTTTAATTATGCATAGTGCACTTCCTCAGTAGCTACCAGAAACGACAAAACTATCGTAAGAATAATTTTATGTTTTTAGAATAAGACATTTTTATAAAACTAGTGTGTATACAAACTTTAATAACAGAGTTCATAGAGATGGGCAGAAATGATAAGCCTGCAAACATAATTACCAAGACAATGGATGATGACAAAGTGATAACCTGTAAACAGAAGTTAATATTCTAATCTTATATAATATTCTAATTCTAACAGGTTTTGCTATTAAATTAACATTTACCATTTGATTTATATTGCAGACACACTTCTCCAGAGGGAAATACCAGTAGTGCAACCATTACAATGGGTAGAGAACTGTAATATAAAGTGAAAGCTAAAATGTCCTACGGTTAGGTACTGCAAAAAGGTGCTTTGGAAAATGCTCCCTGTGGAACTACACAATAAAATACACAGCAGGGATTCTGACAACAATTAACAAGCTCTCTACACCCTTACTTACACCCAGATACAGGAGCCAGATAAACTACATCCTAAACCTAACTCAGCCACATAAATACAGTTTTAAAAAATCTGTTCAGTTGTAAGCTACATATTTATCTACCAAAGAGTTAGCAACCCTCAGATTATTACAGGGTTGAGCACGTTCTTATATTTAATTAAATTACTCAATATACCTAATTCAATACAACCTCATGCAGTTCAATAAAATGATCAACTATTAATGCAGAATAATGTTGGCATAGGTCTGTATCCAAGTTCAAGAGCAATGGGTGTGATGATCGACAGGCGTCTATGGTACTTCCTATTTCCATTGGAACCGATGGCTTTTAAAGATTTTTTCCCATTATAAACATAAACAAGTACCTCATTCTCAATAATTTCATATACGGCTGTATAAAGGTCAGAGTCAGATATAAAAACTATGAGCAATACTATTGACGGCATCTGATAACAAAAATTGGAGATGAAAAACTGCTTGGCGAAAAAGTTTTTCCCATCCTTGGGCACCCCAGAAAGAGCCCTTTATTTCATGGAGCAACACACCACCCTCATCTATATAGCAATTTATCTTTATCATTGAAACTAAAAGCTCACTTTGTTGTTGTGGGAAGAGAGGGGCTTTTTTATTTTGCTTTTCTGGGTTGTGTGATGTGGGTGTGATTGAATAGAATCACACAGTTTTTTACTTGGGGCAGAGAAGATGCCAGCCGTCCCAGCTGTGAGAGTTTGCACCTGCGCGGCCCGGTCCTGACACCCAGCCATCAGTGCAGGGGAACTCGTTTCGCCCCCTCGGTCCAAAATGCTCTTCCTTTCACGCTAAAAAGGGATCATATGCATCTTCGTGCTCTCCACAGCTGTATTAATAGGGATAAAGGTTCGGAGAGCATAAATGGCGTCACCAAGGCGTGCTTGAGTGCTGGATCCAGGCCATCTCACACAGCCTGGGAGTAAGCCCCAGAAACACGTTCTTACCTTTCTCAAATTGAAAATTGTGTACGCACTGGCCTGTTGGAGCTTTTAAGGGTATCGTGCTTATAAAGCTCACGGAGATACACTATATGGAAAAAAGTATTGGGATACCTACACATACACCTACAGTGTTCTAAATTCATAGGCATTAATATCGAGTTGGTCCCCCCTTTGCAGCTATAACAGCTTCCGCTCTTCTGGGAAGGCTTTCTACAAGATTTTGGAGGGTGTCTTTTTGGAATTTTTGCCCATTCTTCTAGATGAGCATTTGTGAGGTCAGACACTGAGGTTGGACATTTCCACAAAGTTGGCCCGGCACACCACCGTCTTTTATTGCATGAATGAAGAATTAATGAATACATTTATAATTTAAATAGGCTGAATTTAAGCACAAAACATACATGTTGGTTTTCACCATGGTACACAGAATGAATTTTTGAATCTGGTAATGTAACCCATCTGTGTTTTCCACCATTTTACTTCATTTCTTAAATATTAAACCGGTGAGGTAAAGAACCCTATGGGCCAATGACAAATTAACATTAACATCTCTGGAATAGACTCAATTCTTTCTAATTGATGTTAAAATATTCCACTGCAAAATACCAATCGCAATAAACATTTTAGCCAAACATTTTGCATTGACGCAGGGTTAATGTAATGCCAATTGCAACAAAAATCGACCCCTCTAAGAGCTAAAATTGGAACAAATTAGAACCGCAATATCCATGGTCAAACTAGGCTAGTCCAGGGCTAACTCCAATTCAGGTTGAATTATTTACCATGTAGGCAGTGTTCAGATTATTACAAATGACGGACAGATGCTCCATCCATTTGGACAAATTATCCTTTTAGAATACATCACATAACGAGAATGCATTCTTACACAATGCATGTCTTTCACCTTATCAAAATTTTTGATAAATGACTGAAAATAGTTAGATGTTGTTTTTTAAAATTCACTATAGACTTTGTATTTGTTTTAACACCATGTTCCACACATGGATCTGAAAGTCTTATATAGTTTCAGTGTAGCTTCCCTTGCTTCTGTGTGCCAGCAGCCCATTTGCTTTGCTTCTCTGCAGTAAATTTATCCGGTCAAAGTCCACCACTTTGCCCTTTAAACCATAAGTTTTTCCATATAGAAAACCCTTTATGTCTTCCATAAAATATCTTTACAGTTTTTGCTAACACGCCAATTTGCCAGCTAACTGCTTGTCTTCGGTCATTTTGGGATTGTCCCGTTATTTCAGTTGCTTCATAGCTTTTGGCTCCTGCCCCTATTTTGTGTCATCAGAAAATTTTACGACATTGCTACTAATGTCCTCATGACAAAGTCAAAGTCGTTTGTCTTCTTGTTTTGTAGTTTGTAGTTTTTTAAAGGCTTTAAAATACCCCATTCGAGTGCTAATACTCGACTAGTGTCAGCTATGACCATAAGCTCATTTGTAACCTCGGTAACAGCTCTCAGGGCGATATTTTAACAGCAGTGCGGCTTGGTTCACTATTTTCGTCCAACGCAGGTGTCTTATTTAGCGCTACCGCCAAGAACGTTCATTTGAAGCACTGAAAATAAATCGTCCTCCGCAGATTTGGTTGTGGGGGCGCATTGTTGGGTGGGACATAAAAAAAAACAGCAAAGCAATTTTGGTCTCAATTAGTCTAAACAAGAGGTCTGGATTTTGGTCTTTGTCTAAATTTAGCGGCGGTGTCCCTACCGATTACACAGCTCAAAAAAGGATACATATTATACTACAACATGTTCTCTGATTCTCACCACACAATCAATGACTAAATCTAACCACACACTAAAATGTTGAAAACACGTGGGCCTAACTGCAAATCTTTTGTGTTTATAAATTAAATGCTATCAGTGTTCATGTATAATACAGGTCCCTTGTGTGTTGAAATGAAGACACTGTATGTTCCATATAAACATTTTGCTGTTTTTTCATTTATCTATTCTAAACCACAGACTTTTTATTTATAAAAAACAAATATACGTTCAAAAAGTGTGAGAGTTACATGTTCTCAATGTTTAGTGTGTAGTCCTGACCAAATAAATGAATGTAAAAAACCCAAAATAACAGCACTCCAAAAGGGTATTTATGCGTAGGACTAGACTGAACTATTCGTCTTCATGTACAAGAACATCGTTTTCTTGTGTGGTGTACCGACCTCTCATTTGGTTTTTCTGTCATATTGAAATTATGTTTTGCTTCTTAAAGGGAACAAACAGCACCCCAATGGCACATAAATGAAGATTACTAGTTTAAGCCAACCCTTTTAACAGTTTCGTTTTTGCTGGCTCCTTGTGCCTGTTTATTAAATATTATAAACAACCCCTATCAATTTTTAATCCTTGTGATTTATCCACTTACAATCTGTTCCTGACTATATTGAAAGACGCACTGGGCAACTTCTTTTTAAAAAGCCCTCCAGCAGCTCGATTTCAGCTCGATTTTTCTTTTCAAACTCCTTAAAGATATATTTAACTAATGTGGATTCTTCTCAGTTCTCAGATTTCTCAGCTTTTCTCCTTGATTTAGAATAAGCCAACTTGTCATATTGACAATAAATATTTTAAATGTAAACTAATTCTCACATTTCCATTTCCTAAATACAGCTTCCTGTCTATCCCTTAACTCAATAAAATAATTGCGTTCTCTTATATGTACACCAGAATACATACAAAGTACTGGTTCTGCATTTCCTATACATTTCAATTTCCCTCACTAACATTTACAATGGAATGAGATACTTTTTTTAGTGTAATTTGTAACCACTAGCAGGAAAAACAGGCACAGTATTTTGTATTAAGTCTACATACACTCTTTTTCTACACTCTTTGTTCTTACATTTTGCTATCCCACTGATTCCAATATAGTCCATCTTGAGTGCTATTAAGTTAACAAGGGATGCCCTTTGACACTTCAAAGGGCCATAGATCTTACAGTAATGGCTTTGTGAGTGAAGGCTGTCCCTGGTAAGGCCCTTCACTCTTTTAAAATGATTAATTAAAGGAGTAGCCAATCAATCTCAACAGATGATTAAACCAAACTTTAATGCACTATGACCAAGCACAGGCTGACATTTTGTTACACCTCATGAGAATATACTATTGCCATTAACGTGAGCTTCTTTTTTTTATATCCCCATCATATTTCCTCTCTGCCACGCTCACAGAGCAGTAAAACTTGTGCTTAGCTTGAGTGCTCAGTTAAAACCTGAGGGTCAACTGCCTCTGCCCCACACTCAACATGAGCTAGTAAGAACTGAACCGGAAACTGTTTGGACCTTGGCTTCTATCAGCTGACGACCCGAAAGTGATGTGTATTCTCTTAAAATTTGATTCCCATCCGTGGGTCCTGTTTCACAATAGTGGTACAATCTTTCCTTAAATTTCACACAGTCCTTGTGGAAATTAATATTTTGTTTTTTAAAGCAAAATGTCACAAGGTTTTCATGTGGTCACCTCAGAGAAAGGGGATGTTTTTCTTGTGTTATTCATTAAAATTGGATTTACTGAGCCCATGTAGCAACTGCGCCATGCTGGGTGAAAAGGGATGAATTTGAGAAGCAAATTGTTAAGGAAACCCACTCCAATGTTAGGCAGCTTGGGTTGAAACACCGTAGCAAACATCAGCAGAACGTCTCTTTCACTTCTGTATGCTATAATTTTTACAATTTACAATTTAGTTGCTTAGCAGATGCCTTTATCCAAAACGACTTAAACAGCTTACAGTCATCCACTTATACAGTTGGATATTTTACTGAAGCAATTCAGGTAAACATGGATGTGTATCGGAGCTCGTTGAAACAAGTCAGCTGTGGACACTTCCAGGGTCTTGTTACCATACCAGTGGCCTAGACCAAAAAAGAAGACCTTGGATTCTCATTAAATGTTGCAGGCAAGGAACTGTTTCCATGCTCGTGCCATACAGGAGCAGGCCAAGAGTACAATGGTTTGGTGTGCCATGAAGATGGTCAAGATTCTAATGTCCACCTAATCTTACTATAAGATTCTAGGCTGTGAATCACTCCTTATCAGTGTACATATTGCACAATACTGAATATAAATGTTGGTCACTTTTTTTTTTTTTACATTTCTGTACAATCTTGAGTACGTATCAATTAATGAAGTAACATGCACACATAGTAACAACCACTCACAGTTTCCATATTATTAAAATCAACACCTGCATGATTAAAGTGTTGACAATTTACTAATTAGGCACTGTGTGAAATATTTTTGTTCTCATTTACAATTTTATTAACAAGCCCCATGACATTATGACATTAATTAGATCTTACACCAGGCTTTTTTTTGTAGTCTTTGAACTTATGTGTTAGAATTTCTTGTGTTTTTGTATTTACACAGAAATACATGGCAAAAACAAAAAAATAGGCATGGAATATAAACAGAATCTCTTTACTTAAAAGGCTTTTCAATGTGGTCTTGTGGGCCTTAACACTAGACAGGGGGACATAACAATAAATTATCCACAAATATACAGATCCTTATCAGAAGAGCCTTTCAGTTTTAACCTCTGGTGACAGGCAAAAAGGAGATGGACTTTGTATGGAAGAAGGCTTAGAGCTGCAGTCTGAAGCAATGCATAAAGAGTTATTAGGGTTATCAGAATTTACATTGGCATGTGCTTTGTGTATTGCTGTATATTCTTCAGGGGCCAGTGCTATATTAGGGAATACATCACAGCTGCGTAACTGACTGATTGACTGATTGACTTGATAGATTAATTTTATGTGTGAAATCAGAGGAACAGACATGAATAGCAACAATACTTTTCACGGTGCTTATACTTACAATGATGTGGTGCTGCAGCACTGACTGGCTGCCTGAGAATCATAATGTGCCCCCTATCCGTGTTGATGTTATGTGATGTTATGTGATGTTATGTGATGTTATGTGATGTTATGTGATGTTATGTTATGTGCTGTTATGTTATGTGATGTGCTGTGCTGTTATGTTATGTTATGTTATGTTATGTTATGTTATGTTATGTTATGTGATGTGCTGTTATGTTATGTTATGTTATGTGATGTTAGGTGATGTGCTGTTATGTTATGTTTTATATCTTATGTTATGTTATGTTATGTTATGCGATGTGCTGTTATGTTATGTTATGTTGTGATATGTTATGTTATGTTATGTTATGTGATGTGCTGTGCACTGCTGCAGTCTGGCTTCGCTATGCCAGTCCTGTTGCAACAGGTCTCGGTCAAAGCGAGCCGTGGTCCGTCTGTCCTTCTGGTCTCCAACCACTTGAAGCATTTGCTTTGCCTCTACTCTTACCCAACCTCTGGCCACCTAGCTGCTTGCTGCTTACCTTCCAGGAGCCTATGAACACGGTGGCTCTCTATCTGCATTCAGCAATCCAATGGCATTGACAGCACTGCAGGTTGGTTTTGATGAAGTACTTGTCATGAAAGAATATGCAAATATAATAAATATAGTTTTTTTTCAATAGCAAAATTCGAGAAAGACTTTTAATAAAAGTCTTGCAACTTGAATAGGGAGGTCTAAGTCTATTGGTTCTACAACATTGCATACTAAGGGGACAATATGAGGCCAAGGTACAATAATCAGAACAATAATGTGAGTGTTTTGTATTTTAAGATATGGCATAGGCATTTTTTGTGCATCCCATTACTGTCTGCTAATGGGGTAGTTTTCTGGATGTAAGATTCACTAAAGCACTGGACATACATTAAGCATGTGCTGCTCCAATTAATTGTTTCTTTAAGAAGGTTCCTTTTGACCGATATTAACCGGGAGCTCTAGCATTACTGTTTACAGAGCTACCTGTGATGAAACATGAACACAATCAGACGACTGCACGACTTGAAAGCTGGGTTGTTGTTTTTTTGTCTGCAGCATTGGTGCTCTTTATCTTTATTTAAACGACCTGCCATTTCCATAGTGTCATCTGCCCCCTGCCCTCCTGTGCCAGGCTCTAGATAATAGGCTTGCAATTATAGACCTCCCTGGATTGTCTGGCTGTGTTTGTCACCACACTGCCCAGGTAGACGGCCTTTGGACACCTCCATTTAAGTGCTCACAGCTGAAGGAAATGCAATAGGAATGCTAAAGCACGCATTAGCATAGTGCTTGCCGAACTCATTTCATGGTTTGGCATTAGCTGAGAGAGTGACACAGAAATTTAACTAGCTGCTGCTATGCTGTGGCATTTCAATAGAGATTCTAGATGCTGCAGAGTAATAATTTGTTAGCGATACACTTATTTTTAAAAGTCTAAGGTTGCAGAATCTTGGGAAGATGACCTTCGTAAGGAGTTTAAATCTGCGTTATTAACATCACATCAGATCATTACCATACGGCTGAAAGTACACCCAAGTACATGCAAACAAGTTTTATCCTCTGCATAGCTTCACCCTTATGTCATCACATATAGTGCTGCTGTTAGTACTATGCTAACAGAATGCTTGCTACTTCTACACTTTTGTTCACTTGATACAATTAACAAGGAAGCCGGCAGAATTTAACTGAAAAAGAATGAACTGAAAAGGCAAAGAAGGGGAAGCTGCAGCTGGGTGGGGGAGAGAGCGTAAAAAGGAATAGAGAGAGGCAAAATTTTACTTTTGTTTAACATTCCACAAATAAGGGAATACATCTACATGTGACAACATAAATTATTAACCTTTTATTAAATGTTATTTTTTCAGACAGAAGGTAATTCCTGGACAAATTTAATATACGGTCCATAATAGCTGCACCAGGAAAAGAAATAGAATCTTGTGAGATGGAAGAAAGAGGCACCTTTATTCTCAATGTTAGGACAGAGATAAGGACAGTTTTTGCTCAGAATATCAATTGAAGGAGCTCTCTAAGGCCTTGGCTGACTTAGAGCCTAAACAGGCAATGGCAGACTGGGAAGTCTTGCGCTTGACCACAATGGTGCCCCCAAGAACAGCCCCAGGCATGATCCTCCACTTCCACCTGTTTTTTTTGGTCGGGGGCAGTCGCCTCTCAACTCTCACCACCTTTTGCAGAGGAGGGCGCGCGCCTCTTCCTCCTATGGAGAAGCAATGGGCCCAGGAATTACTGCCACAGTCCCAGGGTCCTTCTTCCCGAGACCAACTGGAACACTGGGCTTAGTGTACCCCAAACTCTTGGGTGCTCACCACAGTGCAGACCAGGTACTCCCTGCAAGTCGCTAGCAAACCACCCCCTTTCCGGAGCATAAATCAAATGTGGGTGTCAGATCCCCAGAGAACAGCTCTCTGTGCCTAGAGATCCAGACTGTATTGCACAAGGGCACAATTAACATGTTGACTGAAGGCTTTACTTAAAACACTTCCTGGTGCCCTAGAGGGACTCCGGTCTAAGAATGATTCTAGGTCTTCGGCAGGTCAACCTCTATCTGAGCCACAAACGGTTGGCTCACTTTCAAGTCCCCAGTTTAAGAATGGCATCACACACAGCTTGTCACCGGCCATCTCACAAGGTTGGGTCTGAGAGTGAAAAATGCTATGAGCCAGGTGGTTTAGTTGATTTTTTATTGGATTATAGCTTGCCTAGGCCTTTTTCAGCCAGGCAAAACTATTGCTGTGGTGATATTCAAGAGCCTTCAGGGCATGGCAGCAGCATCACAATCCTTATCCCTGGGCCTTCTACACATGCGCCCCCTGCAGACGTGGTTCCTCATCGCATGTTGAACCAATGCCACAAGACAGTCTCCATGAGCCTTAGAGTGCTCACCTGGTGGAAACAACCCTCCCACTCAAGTTCAGGTGTACAGCTGGGATCACCAAGGACTACAGATGTGGTTCCACGATGTGGAATGCACGGTGCATCGTGTCTGGGAGGCCATGCGGTGAGGTTGCCGCATAAGCATCTTCAAACTCAGCATTTATGAGCCTGCCACAGTGGCTCAGGAGAAAATACTCAACGGATGCAAGACTTTAGGTGGTTTTATAGGATATCTTAAAGTACAACGTCAGGCACGCTTGCGTGAAATTTGGCATGAATGCTCTTAATTCTGGATTCTTAAAGGGAGAAAATAAAACATTAGTGATGGTTAATATTTATATTTTAGGTAACCAGGATTATGAGAACAACTCTATCCATGTTTCCTGACACTGTCAGACTGCACCCACTGGGGGATGTTTATATATGGTGGATAACATTTAGTCCCTGACCAGGTTTTCACATTAAAGTCATCAGGGTATACAGCTCCATGCCTCCTACTCACATAGAATTTCCCTACAGCAAGTTTGTTTAGCTGGCTATGCTACAATGTTCTGGTGTCTATGTAGAGAAGTCTTTAACACTATTGAGCAAGGGGACAATTGCTGTATGAGACTAATTTGTCTTGTAACGTTTAATCACACTTCTGATATACAAGCCTTTTCAGGATCCCTTTGTCTATAACTACTATTGTTGCTACCAAGAGATTGGGACATTGCATCAAATAACGTTTGGCTTTTATATGAAATTCCTTGTTTTATGGGAGATGTAAGTAATCCTCTGACAGCCTTATAAAGAGGCCTTATAAATTTTTATTGTTTGTAAAGGGCTTAAGAAACCCAAACAAACATTTTCCTATACTTATCACAGAATACTTTTTAGTCATTTTTCACCATTAATTTTAAGATTTTATTTTTCCCAGCCCTGCATTGCCCATTACAGAGCTTAATTCATGATACTAGGGAAATTACCATATTAATTACCAAATATAACCATTTTGGCATGGTATGCCTTTTGGTCCCTCGGCACAATTCATTATGTAGCGCTCTCTTTGATCAACATTTCCTGTAGCCTGTAGCATTATCGCTACCTGCAAAATTAGGATTCACAGATAAAAACTAAAAACATCACTTGCTGTGGCATGAGGGTATTCCCTGAGAACTGTTCATCAGTGTTTGTGTTTGTGTTTGATGCTGTCAGACAGAGACAGAGAATTTAACAGACCCCACTGGCTGGTAAACGAGACACATTGGTTTGTAGAAAGGCTAACAGTAGAAAACCGATGGTCACTATGATCAATGTGTCTGCCGAATAACAGTCAATGATAACATTTAACAATAATATTCAGAATTCCGGTCTAGTCCTTTTGACCGTAAAAAAAACATGGCAGATATGGAATTAATTTTTTATAGAATAATTGTAGTTACAAAGGAGATATTGTTAAATTTTTCATGTGGGAACTTTACACTTCTGGGAGACCACCCTTTAACTAAACTGACCTAACTAAGCTAAACTCAATTTTCTAGAAACTACTGTACATTTGTAGAACGTTTGTTTTAGAACACAAATTGTTGTAGCCACAACATGATTTTTTTCAGACGGCAAAGCAGATAGAAAGCTACCTCCATTAGGGACAAAACCTTGGAACAATAAAATGAATGGAAAACAATTACAGGTAAAGCTGAGAGCTTTGTGTTCCCCAACATTAAATACTGATTAATCTGCACACACGTGCACATGGCTGGCCACACTGAATCCATGGCATGATAATTCAGGCACTAGAGAGTATTTAGATTTTCACCAGTCTTTCTCATTTCATTGCAGTAATACAACAATTACAATGTCACATGTGAATGCCATTGTTGCCAATTACACATTGTTTGGCAACAAATAATGTTTGGCACTGAAAAAATGCTGTTATTAACTTTTTCTACAAATGAGACTGGCAGTCAAATGTTTTATGGAAGCCTGATATGGGAAAGCTGTTTCGAGAGAGATAGGGATGGGGGTGGAGGTGGGAGGCAGCGGACATGTCGGAAGATGGTTTATGGTTTGGTTTCTGGATGTTTTGGAGAAAACAGCACGAGGTAACAACCAGCAGCCAGGAAACCAGAATGAACACCTATTTTCAAAAAACAAATTGTATTAGATCCATTGTTGAATTATTTCTGCCACCCCAAACATCACTATGAACTTTTTTGAAATCATGTAATTAAATTCTTGTCAATTATGCTTCTTTCATTGGCATGCCGAACACATTTAAGCTGCCAAACCTTTTAAAAACCTTTTTAATTTAAAAAATGAAAACAAAAGCTCTGAATAGCAGTGTTAATTTAAATCTGAGAATGACTTGCTCACCAAGGCTGTGCCTGCCATCTGTAAGCGAAATAAATTATTTTGTAGACATTTGTTATTGAGACAGTAAGAAGCATTGCTACCTACCACCTTGTGTTTTTCACATTTCATGATGGATCAGTCTCATCCTTTCTGGAAATCACAGAGTGAGCACAAGTTTTTCTTTCCTCAGCCGTGAACCTTTAGCCTCAGGTTGCATTCATCGAGATTTACTGCCTTGGTGCGGTCTCTTCCGAGAGCCCAATAACACTCAGGTCCCGGTGGGTCAAATAATTTAGCGTTACAATTTGGTTGATTGTTATTGCTTTCCTTTGTGTGTTGCTGCCTGGTGATTGGTCTGAGTGGGGTTGGTTTCATACAGAGCCCAGGTTTTAACTAACTGCCGTGACGTGAAACATTGTTGCTGAATAAGGTGAATTCTCCACTTCTCCGTTGAGAGCTACTCTGTGAAATCCATATAATCGTGCAAGAAAGGTTACCATATGTATATAAACACAAAGATGTTCAATTGGGTTGAGGTCTGGGGACTGCACAGGCCACTCTAGTAAACTGAACTCGCTGTCATGTTTCTGGAACCTACTGAGACAATACGTGCTTTGTGATGAGGGTAAAGTAGTCATGAAGAGAGGCACCTGGTCAGCAACAATATTCAGATACTCTGTGGCATTAAAATGTTTCTTCAGTTGGTTTCAAGGGACCTAATGTGTGCCAGGAAACATTTCCCCACACCAATACAGCCCTGCCACGAGCCTTCTGACACCAGGCAGTATGGATCCATTAACTCATGCTTCTGGTGCCAGGAACCGGGTTCTGTCAGAAACAGGTTTCTCTACTTTGGGGTGGTGTACCTAATAAACTGGCCACTGTGTGTGTGTGTATTATACTGAATGCAGGCTTTTACTCTTGAAGAACCTAGTGAAAACGGACATAATCACTGGAGGCGGATGACCTTGTAATTACAATGTAATTAAAGGGATTTTGTCATATAGAATAAAAACCTTAGCTGATTATAGTATAGTTAAACAAAACTTACTATAAGTACAAGGAAACAAATAATTCACAGCAAACCCATCATAAAGAAATTTACGACAAGAAAGAAACTGATAGAGATAGTGGAGAAGCAACAGGAGATTAAACATGAGATCACCACAAAGTTTTCACAATGAAAACGCATTGGGGGGAGCTGAAAGCTATGAACATCTTTCCCGTCGTGAAAATGTGTACTTAAGTGGTAGATTGAAAATGACAAAGGAAACGTGCGAGCATTTGTTGACGCATAGACCCCGCGCAAGCCTGGCGGTCAGAGACGGACAACGGCGGTTGACAGGTCATCAATGGCCGAGCAGAGATGGAATGCGTGGGAGAGAAAGCCAAGGAGACACAGTCAGATCTGTCGAGTGAGAGAATTAGCCTTGGGGTAGCACTCATTCCGTCAGCGACACCGAGATTAAAGACGAAATGCCTTGCCGTATGAAACCTACATTTTTGCCTGTTCCAACTATTTAAAATAATGACATAAACTTAAAATATACATTTATTTACATAATGCAAGCATTTTATTTGTCATTCTGCAGCCCTGAGAAATTCACCCGTATTCCATAAATTACCTTTCAGTGTAAATAACAATGAGGCAGAGAGAGAGAGCGATCTTACATTTTCCTTTGTTCTGATCTAGGGGGAAAAAAGCAGATTGTTTTTTCTTCAGATGAGCAAAATAATTTTGGTGTCATCAGTCTAAAAAGATTGATAGATGCAACGTATTGTGGTCTTTACATTAGAAGTAATCCATCATCTGTCATCCGCTTGCCAGCGAGTGACAAACTCAATATCAGCAGATGACTGACTTTGACATTCCTGCTGTCTCACCTAAATCCTTAGATCTACACTTTATATTACAGAGGTGCATAGCCTGGAACAAAACACAGGGGGACACTGACTTTTGTTCAGCGGGAGACCACCTCAGGAAGACTCAAGCAATACGTTCCTTCTGATAAGAGATTTTAGTATTTAACAGGGATTTTTTTGTGGTTTAAAATTACTGAAAAAATCACTGACAGTGTTTTTTTCTTGTTTCTTTTATTTTCTAAATGATGAATTCTACTCACTCATTATTGGCACAGATTATTTTAACATAGATGTCATCTTCTTTTTTGACTTATTCAATAGTGATTCATCTCAGTAAC
Organism: Hiodon alosoides; assembly: GCA_025775065.1. Taxonomy (NCBI): domain Eukaryota; kingdom Metazoa; phylum Chordata; class Actinopteri; order Hiodontiformes; family Hiodontidae; genus Hiodon; species Hiodon alosoides. The sequence goes on along the minus strand of JAOYSI010008839.1, from coordinate 50,386 downwards.
AGGAAGGTGCTGCCATCAAGACATTCCTTTCTAGTATAAAGCAATCTGGAGATGATAAATAAATAAATATATATAAACCATATACATAAGAAAAAAAAAACTTTTCAAGTTAACTGTTAAAAAGTTACCCGGTTTTGAAGGGCACAAAATAACAAGCCCCATTGTCCTCACATCCAATCTCTGTGCACCCTGGCTTCTAAAAAAAGACACAGCTCGACTGATCTATCCATCCAGGCACTGTAATGCATCTGCCTAGCCAGTTCTTTAGTAATCATGTGGGTGCCTCTGACCTCAGCCCACAATCTGGTCACTTTAGCGTGGGGGTGGGCAGGTGGCTGATAGGATATACGATGATGCTACATAGCTGCAAACAGTGAAGAGGATAATAAACAACATACTGACTAACTCCTCTCCCAGGACCCTTCCCAACAGCACCCAACAATTAACCAAACATCTGTTTCTCCGGACCCCCCACACATATCGATGCGCGCATGCGAGCCACATGATAATATCAACAATGATCACAGGTTGTTTCTACACATTCACCTCCATCAAGGATGGTCTCTGATTCCGGGAAAGCTCATTTGCACAGTAAGAGACTGCTGGTCTAAATAGTCCTTTTGATAAATGAGGTATCTGCATCCTGGGACAGGGGTTTAGCCTTTTCCTGCCTCTCTTCCTTTATTTGTGTTACCTCCTATTGTTTGATTAATGGGTCAACAATGTTGCTGTGTGCAGGGGCACTTTGTGCTTGCTGAGCTTGTTTATTCTACGACTACTAGAGGAAACAGCTGTAATTTACAGCGCTAAATCAATGACTTTACTTGTGTTTTCGCTGCGTTCAAGGCATAACCAATTCAATGCTATCTTTTAAAAATGATTGTTAGCGGAACGTATGATTAATCACTGCCATGCGAACACCAATCTAGTCTACATCCAAATCAATGTGGGATATACTGAGCATCAACAGAAACCGTTTACAGATCTGCAAGACGTTTGCGATTAGCAGGTAAATAAAAAAATAAAATAAAAAAAATACCTTGTGACCAGCAAACTGACATTATATTCAATAGCAGATAGCAACAGGGCGGCCTCAAATGAAATTCACGGGTATGGCCTCCATTGGAAGCCAAGCGTTCCCTAGGGCTCACTGAGCCTGAGCCAAATGAGGATTTAAAGGATACCCACCAGGTTCTCATCTAGAGCGAGTTACTTGAGAAGAATGGGAGGTTCGGAGAAGTTTTACCCAGTTTGTCCTTCCGGAATGTCCTTTAGTCTCCAACGTACGCGTGGCTCTGAGGCATTTTTCTCTCAATAGACAGGATTTATTGCTCCCGTCTTTTCCGGGTAATTCTTGATTGCCATTGGGTATAAATCATCTCTTTGACTGTGACATAAGTACATAATTTCTTTTGCAACGCATTTTCCAAGCTTATTTTTGCAAACATCCAAGATTTTTGTGGCAAAGTGATGGATAAAATGTGTGGTGTTTAGATACTTAGATACTGATTTAAAACAAGTAATCCTAACAGAAACCATAGAGGGCTGTACAGTGGCTCTTCTGACAGCATTGGTGACTGTGACATTGACCCAGTGCGTGCGAGTGTGTGGCTGTGTCTGTGTGCACTGCCAGACTAGGCCCTGGCGCATTGCGACCCAGAAGTCGAGATGCAAAAATTAATAAATAAAAACCTCGGAGTGCTTATTCATCTGCCATTCCTCTTCTTAATAATACAAAACATTATTACTGGATGCCTGAATGCTTAGCTGCATGTAATCTGCAAGTGGCAAGCAAAAGCATTAAACGCGGAGAGGAGGGATTCCGTGAGGAAGTGCAAGCCCAGGGCAAATGTTATAATGAAACCAGTGATCTGTGTTATCACTCAAAGCCAACAGAACGTTTTAGGGGTTTTGTATCGTGTGAACTTTGCCTGTGCCGTAAACCAGGCACAACACATTTAAACACAAAAGAGTTCTTCAATTCTTCAATAGTTTCTAATACTAGTGTTAGGAGACTAAAGAAATGCAAGAATCCTTTTGCTGATCAGCTCTGTTGCAAAGCACAGCTGCTGGAACCAGCTGTCGACTGTTGTTCTTAACAAAACACTCTGCAGAATAGCTCATGTTTGATGAGGTACTCTGCGAACGTCACCTGTGTTATCGTGTTTGAACAACTATTTCTTTGGATAACATCACTAGTCTTTGGACATTAACGATAAGCTGTTACTCATGCTATCCCTTTAATCTTAAATTCCTGCATATTTCGTGACTGTGTAAGGTGGTGATAGTATTCACCCCCATGCACATTTTCCACTGTTTTTTTACTTAGAGTTTGCCATCACGATTATAAAGAATTAAATATATCTGATGTACACAATCTACAACTCACTTTCAAAGCAAAACATATACATTTATATAAAATGAATAATTGATAATAAAAATCTGGATCCTATGGCAAATTATTTAGGTTCAACAAAATTTTGGTTGACAAATTACACAGTTCCTAGTATTGGATAATTATATAATAATATCAGAATAATTACACCTGTCTCAAAGATTCAACCATAAATGCAGAAGAGCTCTCAAAACAACTCTGGAATGCAGATTAAGAAAGGGACAACCGAATATACCACTGAGACCTGTTGAGTCAATGTGGAAGTGGAAGGTGAAGTGGAAGGTGAATTTCTGGCACCACCCAGAAAGAGCTTAGGCCTGAACCACCAGGTAAGGAAGAAACGGATCATAAATACGTCTGTGAAGCCAATGGCGGAACTGAAAGAGCTTCAGAGTTCAATTTGTGAGATTAGGGTAAATGCCAGTGAGTCAACAATATCCCAGCTGGCCTTTTTGGCATAGTGGCGAGAAGTAGGGTATTTCTGAAAAAATAAAGAACAACTAAATTATTGTTCAGACACCATTATCCCTACTGCATCCTTCATAGGACTAGGAAACTTTTCCGGATTCTGAGGATATTCTCTGGCGTGAAGTCTAAGCAATCGCTAGAGTAAAACTGGCTTCAGCCGGTTGAAAACATTGAGGCCTGCCCTGAAAAGACACATGATGTCATTTTACAAGCCTGTTGTTTCCTCTTAAGGCTTCATGTTGAACACAGCTCCATTCTTCGGTTTGGTACAGGCCTTCATACCCGCCTCTCCAGCATAAGCAGTTCTAGAGTGTACTAAACTCCATCCTAGATAAAACCAAGCATGTTCCGGCCTCCCTCTGTTTCAAGCAAAGCGTTTTACACAATTTTGTTGCTGTACCAATTGTTTGTTTTTTATACAAGTAATTTGCTTGTTACACAAGCTTCTCTTCAGTGTGATAATTTCTTTGTAGTTTCTCTCCTCTACAAACTTTACAGACAGCTCCATAGCAATCAGTCTTCTCTGTGTAGTACTTCAGAAGATCTATAAGCCCAGTAAGTATTATTATTGTCCTTTGCAAACTTGTCTGAGTCTTTTTAGCCAGAACCATACTACTGTCAAAAAAGTAATATTGAATTAAATGTGTTGACTGGTGAGCCTTGGATCAGGCCGGTAGCTGCTTTGGAGCTGTGTCTTCACTTTTTGGACTTGGCAATGTCAGCACCCCCTCTACTGTATGTGTCAGCCCAATTATTTTTCTGGAGGTACTTTTGTAATCCGTAATGAAATTTGGTAATTATTTAGGATGGGTGAAAAGTTTTCATTGTGCCGACAAGGTCATGAGAAAATGAGAGGTTTACTGGGGTATTGAAGTGTACTTGTCAGAAATACAGTGCATTTTAAATGACTATATTCAACTTTTGTTCATTTTGCTGAGACTAAAAAATATTATTCCTTGAGAAGCTTTTGTGAATAATATAGCAATTACGGTTAAAATCAGCAAATTAGCCTTTTATTTTAATTTTAATTGCTTTTTAGCAGAAGTTAACTCCTGACTTAAAAATAAACTCAGGCCTTGGGTCCTCATGCTGAACAATTATCAATGTTTTGCATTTAAATCACATGTATCGTTAGTGATATATTTCAGATTATTATGCATATTTCTAATGTCGTATATACTTCTACTCAATGTTGTGTTGGGTTTGTAAAGATATACCACCACACTCTGACATGATCCCTGATTATAATCCATTCCCAAAATTAAAGCCCATCTGACGGCACTGGTGTCTAGGGTGCAAGACTAGACCTTACCTAGCACAGCAGCTGACTCTGGATAAATATGAATAACAGGAGCAGCGCTGGATGTCATCGGGGCTTAGGCCACTTAGTGTGAGAATGGCAATTGCCACTTTCAGAGCTACAGTTATGCTGGAGGTAAAGACTGACTGGCCAATGTATAACAAACTGTGTGATGTGAAGGAAAACCAGTTAGCACTGCCTGCACTGCACCGTGACATTTATATAAGGAAATAAGTGCACACAACAACTTTTATACTCAGAAATTGACCAAGATCACAATGATAACCACATGGCAACAGCACAAATTCACTGGGTTATTTCCAATCATAGTTCCCATTTTTCCGCAGTACCAAGGTAATTATATGGAACGAGGTAATTAAATGGAAAAGCACATGGTTTTATACTTAGATTACATGGTAACAATTGGCTGTCACATGGTTAAACAGTAGAAATATTCAGATCTACAAACAGACATAATGATGATCACTAAGGAGTACATTTAAAATAATACACAAACAATGCAGGC
>JAOYSI010008839.1:25322-37721 GCA_025775065.1 Hiodon alosoides | reverse complement strand
TTGAGTTTTTTTACCAACCTTCTGCATCCGTAGCGCCGGTGTAAAGCAATAATGGTGCTATGGAATTTAATCAGCTGTACTAGTTGAACATGCATATTCATTCCCATATGCCTTGTCTTCCTACTTTGTTGGGAAAGTTGATGCTACTTTGGCACAAATGATTCATCACCCTATGGAAACCTCTGCAGTTGATTTCTGGCCAAAAACGTTCGTTAGTGAGCCCTTTTTCCAGTTTAGTAGTTGTTGAATTTTTTAATGAAGTACAATCATGATTTATCCCTGTTTGAAATTGAATTGTTCAGCAATAAAAAACTTGATTGAGATTGACCCAAAACTCTTGAGTGGTGTCTGACCTTCTCCTCATTCAAACTTTCGTTTATTTACACATCATATGCCACTAACTAAAACACATGGAATGTCGTTCTGGATGCCAAATGCAGTCTATGCTGGTTTATCGATGTTCTACTCTTACTCTCGTAGTAAATCGAGATTCATTTGCATGTTTCTCCCATTCCCCTCATGTGAAAACTCCTCATGAATCAATTAATCAATTCATCCTACTCTGTTCACTGGGATGTCCAAATACTTGCATATTATTTTCTCCCCTTTTCCAGATTAATGCATTTGTATTACTTTATCTTTACCTACTGTGGAACACGAATGGGCTTTATTTTCCTTCAGATTCACAGCCTGGCCAATCATCCTTCAACAATGGGATTTTTATCCAGAAAATGTGACAGCAGCGTTAATGGTTGACAAGTGGAGGCCAATCTACGTAAACAAAAAAATACATTACCAGACTAAATATGTCAGATAATAATGTATGCTGCACATTACACAATTTTGTTAACCACATCATATCCAGGCAAGCTTATATCTGAGTAAAATGTAGCTGAAACCAGGTACTTATAAATCAGAATAATGATTCTAAGACCTCCCAATAAGTGCTTCTGAAACCTACCAATATTTTTTGAAAATTCCAACTAATTTCCTTGTCAGATATTTCTGACATTTGGTTAGTACCGAGTTCAACAAGGTTAATTTGAATTAAAGATGAAACTGCCAGGTCAATGCAAGAGAAAGAAGAGACACAAGGTCTGAACATTAATTTAGGGGCATGGGTTATAGAGGGAAAAAAATTAAACAATAGAATATGTTAATAAATAATTACTGAGTTCTATAAATGTATTTTCTTTGTGTGAACAGAATGCGCATACAATAGCGATTTTGTTAATCCCTATTCTGCATTTACCCATACTGAACAGAAATTCTTTCTGGAAATCAGGCACATTTTAATGTAAAATGCCTGAGATTATGTAATAGTAACATAGATGCTTATCTTTGCAAACAGGCGAACGAAAGTAGGCGAGTTTCTGATTCCACATTGGCATTGAAAAGAGCAGCTCTTCTATATTAAGATTGGATTTAAGAACTCCAATGTTTATGAGTAAGCATTTGTTCAGTACATTTAATTAAAGGCTTTAGAATGGTAGAATTATTTTATTACCTATTTAGCAAATGCAAGGCAGTTTGAGGCATTTCTCTGACACAGGAAGACTAGACTGCAGTAGTCAGAGAAGCATGTCAGAGGCATATGTCTTTTCTTTTTAAACGTGTTTAAAGTTTTGTTTATAACGGTTTTCACTCTTATTAGTTTATTTTTGTTTCATCAATTTCTATTCTTCCTTTTTTTGTGAGGGAATAGGACGTGTTAACTTTTGCTAACATTTTCAGCAATCCTCAAAATGTTTAAAACTAAATGTTTCTCACTCTGTTCTCTTGCTTTCATTTGTTTGAATGTTTTCTGAGAAATCCTGAAAACTAAGAGAAATAGAAAAATACCCTAAAACTCACTAAAACTCTGGTCACCCTGAGAGAGCAGAGTTGGAGAAGTTTAAAACAGATGAGGTGAAAAGTGAGACCCAAAAGCAATATAACTATAAAACTAAACAGACTGTGTGACTGAAACTAGTGGAGACCATCTCAATGTTAGTGCAAATCCGCTTTATGGAGGAGGTAAATGTGTAGTAGTAGTAGAAGTAGAACATTACTGATCCCCGGGGGCAAATGTGAGAAGGTAACGTAAACGTTTCCTGAAAAGGATGTGAATCTGCTGTTCTCAGTGATACAGTGAACAAATATGTTTAACCAGGCTATGATATCTGCAACAGCTTAACCGGCCATCTAGTGTGAGTTATCGTTGAGTTTGTGTTGAACAGTGGTATAGGCCGTAGAAGTAAGTATGTTGCATGTTTGCATAAGGATTAAAGAGCAGATATGGGCAAGCAAAATCTTTAAATATGCAGGCACTGCTGTTCCCTACATAATGTCAGCACCTCGACCATTTGTAATATAAAACAGCCTTGCTTATTACTGCTCCATATCTCTCAAGGTATCTACCCTTTAATGACCTCACACCAGTGCATACGTGTTTTAACTGATTACTTTTCTAATTGGGATGCTTAACGATGACGATAACGACATTCTGTGTCCTCTTCTTTTTCAGCCGGAGAAGAGTCACGTGAAGTTCCTCCCATCACTATAAAGGAAGGCATTCCCTTCCAGTCATGGGCTAGAAAAGTTTCATAATTAAACATTTCGAAAAGCAAAATCCTGATTATGGTCTCATATGACAAAGCACACAGAGATGAGTGACTCAGGTCTTGACAGTGTGGATGATGCTTCGCCTGAGGGCCTTATCAACCCTGGCCTGTTTTTATTCCTGTAAGCTTGAAACCAACTTAAAATGTATTATTCTGAAGGACATACTCATAGTAGAAATGGCTGTTTTATTCTTGAAGTGGACTGTATTGCTTCTAGAAATTCTCCACATTAATCCAATCTAATGAGTACCTAATTGTTTGAACAGCAGCCATACATATATGTGATGTATAATGCACTTGCAGATACGTTAATACGTTCAAATTCAGACCACAAATTTGTTCATTAGAACTTTACTACAAAGAGTCAATAAACTATGTCTGGTAAATGTCCTTCCAAAAGGAAAGGGAAACAATTACCTTCTCTCTTTCTGGAGTCTCTCAACTGACACCAAGATAAATACCGCTCATCAGTTCTTGCCTCGTTATCAATGCAGAAAGCAGAAGAAGTGTTCACATAGGGATCTCATGAACAACATCTGCACATTCGGTGCGGTTCAGAAAATTCTACAATGTAATAGAGGTCGGGAGAATAATAATAAATAAAAAAATTCTTACTGAGAATTTAGATTACACACAGCTCAGTATTTTCGTTCTAGTTAGCTTTAACATCAGCTTTAACAATAGGTAGTGAGCAACTGTTACAAAATGGTATTACTACTAGTATATCTGAGTTACAATAGAAATATGAAAGAATCTTAATGGCTGTTATAACACCATTTCGCTGTACATTTTTCATTGCAGGAGTTTTTGGAATCTTGGCACAACTGCCTGATATGTATTTAAATGATTTGTTCATCACTTTTGCCTTGTTTCAGTGGCAGACTACTGGGCTGCCTTGCCTCAAACACTCAAACACGCTGGCCTTTGCAGGGCCAGTATTCAGTGCAAGCGTGAGCAGCTGAACAGAGTTGAACTTTGACAAAGTGAATTTTAATTAAACCAAAGTCCAATAACTAAACACTAGCAGACTTGATATTGTTTGTTAGTTTCCAATTTCTTCACCAGGGCCTTCAACGTATGCCCCGCCAACTGCCAATTGGAATGGAACAACGCACCCAGGCTAACTAATGGGGAATAAATGATGAGGAACACAGCAAACGGGAGAAGATAAATGAACACGCTTTCATAAGTGTGTAAATTAAACACAAAACCCTGCATTTAAATCACAGCTGCCATTCTGTCCTCCCAAGTGAAATTGTCAGGGCAGACATCCAAGGGAAGGCAAGGAAGACAGCAGTGGCTCTGTTCATTTATCCCCATTCCCTCCTAATGCAACCAGATGACTGACATCCTGAGGTAGCACTTGTTACAGTTTTATAAAATACGGTGGCTAAATGGTGTTCAGCACAAACTCTTTGGCTAGTCAAAATGAAAACGAACACAAATAAACATGTAGTGGTTCGCACTTATTCTCGCACCAAATGTCTGCAAGCTAGGAGAGAAAACTAAAATGATGTTCAAGGGAATGCAAGTGGGTGTTGGTTCATCCCAATATGAGGTCCTTCAAGATAAAAGAGTCTGCAGATGAGACGACAGGGTTACTGCTGACTCTTCCATTATGGAAAGACTGGAGTCTTTGCTGATCACTGAGCCCAGAGCTGCACAGCCTGACCCCAGAGGCGGTTTGAGAGAACTCCTGGAACATGGCATTATGGTAGACACATACAGAATACAGCAAACTTTTATTTGTGGGATGTCCATTCAGGACTGCACTGAAGATACCCTTCTTCAGTTTTGCCACAACCACAGTTTTGCCTCTCAAATGTCAGGGGGAGACACTCAAGTTTAGCATATCCATATGTAATTGAAGTTTAAAGACTAAAATAAAAATAAAAGGGGATATTCAACTTTTTGATCTAACCTGGAATAAAATGACTTTCCAGAAATCCAACAGCTTAGAAAATCTTTCCTGACATTGGCGCTTTCTCTTTTAAAGTCGTTAATCACATACCCCTGAGTGTGGCCTTTTTAATGTCCCCAGGGTTTCTTGTCTCGCCAGACCTTTCCATCAGCATGGCCTCGCAGGGCGCATGCCACAACATCTTTATTGTAATTATAGACAAATTGAAAAAATGCTAATTGACCATTCCCGTCAACAGTAATTTAAAATCAGCAGCTAATCGACATTTAGCGTGATAAACTGCACATTACACTTGTTCCTTATTCTGTATTCTTAAAATCCTCCAAACCTGCTTTCTATCTTGCACATAGCTCAGAAACAGCGAGAACTAGAGAACTAATAAACTGTTTTCTGCAGCCCTCCTTTTTCTTACTTGATTTGAGCACAGCTTTTGATAAAATCAATGACCATGACCCATAAAGAGGATTATGGTATGACAAAATAAAATATCTCAAGGTCCAGCACAGTGTGGTTTATATGTACATAATTTATGTGTCATACCCCATTTTATCTTATCAAGGCTTGGGTTCATGGATTGTCAGAATACGCAGAATCATACACTGACCATCTTAATTTGATATTTAGATTTAAAAAAAAAACGGTTGAATGGTCGCCTGCCGTTTGCTGACTCCTTCCTCTTCACCTTCAGACCCATCACACCCACTATAAAGCTGTTCCTCAGAAACTGCCTCTTCTACTAACTGGGAAGTGTTCCCTTCATGCGGTACCATTACATCAACAGGGCAAGGCAATGCTGTGAAGTGCACAGCATGCAATGATGATGCAAGGGCAGGTTCATATTGGAGGGCTCCACCTGATCTTTCTAGGCAGTGGAGACACATTTTTTGAGGGCAAGAATGGCCTCTAAAACACTGCGACTCTGTAGGGCTGCAGCTATGTGCATTGGTCGTACCTGTGTGCTCGTACTTGTGCCTGGGAGACAAAGAGCTGAGACAACACCGCTGCCTAGCTGTCTGTGAGCAGCTAGGACTTTAAGTAATGATGCGCCGTGCTGTATATCGAAACAGTTAACTTGAAGATTGGGGAAAGTAAAACGAGATATATCAGTGATGAGTTACCACTCATAATCCTCATATTTCCCACGATAAGAGTCCGCTCCCCTCCACCCATACACCATTGGTCTTTTCTAAAGGGTAAAAACAACTTTATTTAGTCATTATTTAGTCATGTTATTTTGCAAGGATCTTTTTCTTGCGTTTGTGGTAAAGTTTTCAGGACATCTGGCTTTGATTTGATCCAGACCCTACCGGGAACAAAGGTGATGTCAATACAGTGATGCATATGCCTGTTGCCTTGATCATTCTGCACCGTCTTCCTGCCGTTGCTGGAACCGGTGACATGGGCCCCTGTGGATGCTGAAATGGAAAATAACTTGGTCTGAGGTCTGAATAATTTTACCTCTAAAAAGCATCAGGTACTCTACTGTCAAAATACAATACATATTTCATTGCCTAGCTCAGTTTAATATGGTAAAATCTGAATTCAGGGTATGAATCAAATCGAATAATGCTCAGTCTTTATAGTATAAATCACTGTTTTTTATATTTATTTATTTTTACATTACCGTTATGCAAATGACCATATTTTTGCACTCATGCAGGTATTAGTGTTTTTTTCATTGTTGTTGTGCTAGTAATATTTTATTTGGCAGACTTACATAAAATACATTTGACGTGTTCTTAATAATGATCTTAACTGAGGAGTATCACAAATAACTCCTAACTTACATAGAAATCTTTTGTATTTATCATCATTCATTGGTGTTGCAGGGCTCTAGTACATTATGTTACCAAGTAAATATGCATTTGTCTTTTAAAGTATATTGCAAAGTCCCCTTGCAAGATGGGATTGTCCTGTTACATTTATGTGTTCCCTTGTCAGCCTAAAGTCACAGGCATGTTTGCTGCGAAATGGCAGGATGAAGCAGAATAAAAAGCAAACGCAGACACCCAGTGATGGGAGATCACAAAGAAACATCACATTACATGTTCAGTAAAAGAACGGCTTCAAGCCTCCACACACAGATGTTCCGCAGCATTGTCAACCTGTAGCGTGTTAAACTTTGCACCGTCAACAGAAAGCTGTCAACTGTCCCTTCGTTTACGGGCTGTTGTGAAAAACAAGTTAACCTGGTCGATGTTAAATACTCACTGGTGTAAATATTTATGTGGAAAGGACGAATTTACATGTTCGAAAAAATTCACTGTCAACGTTATTATGTACGGTATACGTCAATGACGGCCATTTAATTGCCCTAAAATCATATTACATTTCAGTGGCTTCAACAAATTTTACTGAGATTGAATTTAGCAGAGACGATTACTAGATAATCACAAATCTCAATAATTTGTTATGCAGGTGATTTGCCCATAGAATCAAAATATAAATTGTCAAATATTGCCTGATAAATATTTTTTTCTTCATAATGTATTTCCACATATTGCTAAGAATTCTCAGTTGTAAGAAATTAAATTTAAAGATTAGTTCAACACTAAACTGGCCAGTTCAGGGCAGGTTGGTTAGCATGGCCATTACTTTTCTGTGAATAATACTTATATTTCTGCTCCAACAGATTTGTGTCCTCAGAATTGAGATTGGTTTCTGATTGTGTTAGAGGCATCTTTTGTCCTCATTATTCACACAAAGATTATAATTTCATTAGGAAAATCGCCAGTCTATCCAAAGCTAGAGTTATGCTGATCATTGCCCCTTGCAACAGACGTAGCATTCTCCTCAAACCATTACTACTACTGTGTCATAAATCACCAATTACCACCCTGTTATGTTATGCAAATGCAAAGATGAGGTTGTTTTTAAAGCGCTGCCACCCCATTTTTAAAGCCATCCCAATAAATTGTCTTTAGTGATGAAAGGAATGGTGTATGAGACAGTACCAGCCTTTGCTACTGCAAAACAAGTCTAAGTCAGATGGTGCGCTTTCTGTATGAATCTGTTCCCAGGCGGTTGAAAGTTCTCTGATGGGGGTGTATACAGTGTGTACATAGAGCTCACTTTACTCTTGGTTTAATGAAGAAGAAATAATAATCTGATTTAGATTTTTCAAAAATGTATTGAGATTTAAAACAGAGCCAGGCAGTGCAGGTCCCTAAGGATGCCAATGATTACATTTAATCCTGAACTAAAATAAACACAAAAACTGAAATACTGGAAAAAAAATGGGACTGGGACTGCATACCCCTAATTTATTCAGTGATGAATGTTAGCCCCTTTCTCAGCAAACAGTCTGTTTTTGGGTTAATGGGAAGACATTAAAACAGTCAGGATCCTGGGATCAATTCCTGGAGATACTGAGGGAAGCTTAAAATGTGGATGTTAACCTGAAACATCCAAGATAATAACCCAAAGTTTCTCAATTAAAAACAGAGGAAATTACTTATTCTAGTATTTCCCTGAATCTTCTTCCATGGTTGTGCAATGAATCACACCCTGTTGTGTTATGCTAAATAGAAGAAGGGGTTGTTTTGGTGCCAGTGTTATAATATTAAAATCATCTCAGTAAATTGGGTTTAATGATGAGAAGATGGTGTATGAGACGGTATTAGCTTTTTTCTATAGCGAAACAACAAAAAGCAGATGGTGTGATTTCTGAATATCCACTACAGGACACCACATGCCTACAAGCTCAGGTTGTTTATCCAGGAATTGTGTAGTGAGTGACAGTCATCTCTAATATTTGGGTTTTGGGATAAATAATAACAGAACTAACATTGAGTTTACATGGGAATAGTGCTGACCAAAAGGAAACACGATCACCAAACTTTAGGTTAATGAAGGTTTTGGTCCAATTCTTGAAAAAGGAATCACTGCAACTGTCTACAGTCATCAGTCATATTGGTAAAGGCATAGTGATTCCGCTCCACACTTCATATTTAAATGAACCACAGTGATGTATTTGATGTGCATTAAACTGGCTGCCAGCGAGACTTGCATGCCACATTCAAAATCACTAAAACTTTGCTTTAAAAAAAGTTTAAAAAAAGGCCACGGTGGTGAGTGTTTGCCTGAGTTGCCAAAAGGGCCAAATAGAATCTGGAATTTAACTTGAATGGGTGGGAAAAATCACTGTACCTGTCCTCTGCATGAATAATGCTAAATGCAGTGTGTCATGGTCTATGGAATGGGTCGCTGGATGCCAATGTGAAGCCAGTGCACATGTTAAGAAATTGATAGTGAGATGGCTTTGCAATTTCCTCCTGCCATATGCTGGCAGTTTATGCACTGACGAACCCTCTGATTTAGACTTGACCTGCTTTCCCCTAATACCATCTGCCGGGTTGCACTTAGACAAACAGCTTGTCCCCACAGCCAATGGGATGCGATAACACAAACTTACCGAGAGCAGAAGAGCAGAAAATTATTCTTGGATAACTTGTTTTACTAGCTTAATGAATATTAATTCTGCTGTCCACATATTGCACTGTTATGGACTCTCTGCTGAGCACAACATATGTCACTAAGCAATAACTTTAAAGAAATTGATTCATTACTTCCTCCATTGATTTAATGCTGTTCCTCTTTAATACATCTTGTGGAATCACACCAGAGACTTCACAACACAGAAATCCAAAAACATGGCATTTAGTATGACAGCATTTAAGAGGCATTTAAAAATATGTATATTACCCACACAACAACTAAATAAGCACATTAAACTTTTTAAACTTTTTTGATTATCATTTCATGATTCCTTTAAGGACAGCTGGTAAATTGCCTATCCAGTGTAGACACAAAAGCAAACAATTTAAAGCAAATATATACATTCAGTGACCAGTTTATTAGGTACCCCACCCCAGTCACGAAAATGGATCGCTCCTAAAGACTGAAATTAAGTTACAGTCATTACGAGGCATTAAGTTACTGTTCGAATGAATGTTAGAATGAGCAAACCATTTGGAGGGATTAAAAATTGTATTTATTTTTTTTCGTTGGATGAACCAGTATGTTGAATTTGTTCTGAAAAATGAGTTTGTTTGCGTTACTTTCCGTAAGACAGTAATACAAACACTCTCCCACCTACCACAATCATTTACTGTAACTCTATATGCCCATTGATTTATAGATTAATGTTCTTTGGCCACTACTTACAAAAGGAATCTCTAGGGAAAGGGAGTTTTTTTAAGGGCACCATGGCTGTGACTTAGGAACTAATGTTTTCTCTTATTATGTCCTAGTCTTGAGAACAGCTTATAAGACACTTGGTTACCTGACGAGGTTACCTGACTCTAAGGTTACCTTATCTATTCGACAGGTTGGCTAGATAAACAGGTAGCTCAAATGTTAACAGTTCAACAGGATGGAATTTTGTGGAATAACAAGTTTGCCCAAGTATTTCATCCTAGCAGATTGGAGAGCATTTAAGATTTTCAATGTTTCTCAAAATATAATGTCAAACACATTTATAGCGAGGAATCAGGGTCCGATATGGCCCCAGTGTTTTTCCTTTCTGTTTTAGGAGCCAGCAGAGATTTATTCATGTGCAGGACATGAAGTGCAATCTCACTCCATCCTAGCTTTAGCATCACAGAGGCACTGTCAGAATACTGAGTTGTAAGAAATTTCCCTCTGAAAGGTCTGAAAGATGTCTGAAAGTGAGAAAACTTCAGCGTCGCTTTGCAACATTTATTTTGGAGCACATACGAACAAAGGGAGAAAAAAAAGTAAATGCAATCTGAAAGAAGGAAAAAACAAACACCTTTCAGTGCCAATTCTCAAATAGGAATCACATCTTGGTTCTCACTGTCTGTCACCAAAGTCCTTTACAACGTAAGTGGGAGGAGAAAGCCGCCTTGAACTTTTACATAGAGATCGGTTCAGCATCTAGATTGATTTTCTCTGCTTCTCAGGGGCATATCACAGGAATAATCAACCAAACCACAACCAAAATCCTTGCACTTTTTCGGCTCTGCCATTCCAGCTTGCCCGGTTACATGCAAGTTTATTTTATTGCGTGAAAGTAGGGCACGTAAATGCAAATAAATAAATAAACTGCATAATGAGAGAAAATTGGAAAGTGCTATTAAATGTCATGGAATGAGATGCAATTTAACAAAGGAAATCATGCAGATTTTTATGCAGGTCCGAGAAGCTGAAAGGTAATACCATCCTCGTCTGTCGCTGCTGTTAAAACTGCTGCTGTTTTTTGTGCAAAATGAAACAACATCAGCAACAACAATAATAATGAAAAAGAAGGGAGGCATAACCTGGACTCTAAAAAGCCAATTAATTCCAACAGATTACACTCTAATGGCAATGTTCCAAATGTGCTTTGGAATGACTGGTGGAATATTATAGCGACACAAAGGACGTACAACCTCCAACAAGCCCTTGAACAATTTATTTTCTTATATTCTCCCTATTAAGGGAGTACTTGAGGTCCAATTAGTGAGCAGTCAATAATAATTAACTATATTTGAGCATGAAACAATGTATTTTAATGAAAATGCACTTTTTTGAAGTAGATCTTCATAATATTCTGTATGGATGGTCGAAAATAGAATTGCAATGGAAAATGCTAGGACATAATAGTTGAAAAAGTTAGGGATTTCTGAAGAGTTATTTTCTGAGAACTGCAGATTTTTTTTCTAATTATTTTAATTGTGAATTTTAACACTTGACTTCTCAATACAAAAACTTTTATTCTTTTATTAAGAATTCAGAAAAACTGCAATAGAAAATAAAAATGAGAGAAAAAAACTTTCTTCACAATCCCTGTCCTTGCTGGCAAGAAGCATCCCCTTGCAAGCCTCATCTTGGCAGTAGCAATGGTGTTGACTGGGTGGTATGCTGTGTTGGCTTTTGAATTAGACCAGCAAGTTTCAATTCATTCTCATCTGATAAAAGTCTCTTCTCGCATGTTTGCCATATAATTAAAGTTATTTATGCTAACTCCGTACTGGATATTAGATTTTTATCGATCACCCCTTGGCACTCTGCACAGAAGGCCTGCTGGGAGACATTGGCCCTATCCAGTTACCTCCGTGCCATGGTGGTTCAGTTTGGAGAAACAGCCAGTGTCTCCATGGCAAAATAATTCTTACACTAATCGACTTTACTGTGCTTAAAGGGATTTTCAATGGTGCCTTCATTGCTGAAAATGAACTTACTCAGCGAGGGACCCAAAACACACAGATGTATTTATTTATTTTATATATTAATATGTAAGCCATATTATTGCATACAGCCATGTAATTTTTCAACACAGGTTTTGCAGATCGGACATATTCACTTCTAATTTAAAGTGTCATTATTTGTCAGCTCTGAGGCAACACAATGTGAAAACTGCGCAAAGGGGTGAATACTTTTGCTGGGCACAGTAATTTCTTCAGTTATGTAGCAGAGCAGTCCGCATACCTATTGAACAGAGCAGAGGTGACTGGCAAGACAGCCCCTCCAAGGAGCTGTCAAGAGCTGATCCCCCTAGTTCCAGGCGACATCAGGAGCTGTCCATTGTCGATCCTGCTGTGCCTAGGAGAGAGAGCTGTCAGAAAATCGGCCCGTTGCAGAGGTGTCCCCGCTGAAGGACTTGTCCGCATGTGTCTCCCAGGAGATCCTCTGCCTACATTCTCAGCTGGTGCCGCAAATGGCTGCGTGTCTGCAGGACTCGTGCTTTTCCTGAGAAATGTGGAGCAGACGAGCCCCCCCTTCCCTGCACTCTCCCAGCTCCTGTGAACCGGAGACTGACTAAGCTAAGGTTGAGCAAACGCCCGTGGCATACTCTTGTTTCAATAACTTTTGGGGAAATTAACCCTTCAGACTCTTGTCCTATGGTAATATAATAAAAGGATGGCGGCAACC
>JAOYSI010008839.1:0-18542 GCA_025775065.1 Hiodon alosoides | reverse complement strand
CGGCACTGCCAGTCTGTGGGCTCTCAGGAAGCTGACGAGATTCTGGTTAGCGATGGCACTGCCAGTCTGTGGGCTCTTAGGAAGCTGACGAGATTCTGGTTAGCGATGGCACTGCCAGTCTGTGGGCTCTCAGGAAGCTGACGAGATTCTGGTTTGCGACGGCACTGCCAGTCTATGGGCTCTCAGGAAGCTGACAAAATCAAGGACTTTTACAATGGAACTACGGTTTAATTTTGAGCAGTTTTCTGTTTGTCAATAAACTGCCTTTATAACCTACATATTTGCTTAGTTTTCCAATGTTGCTATATAATTCTTGTGAAGGAAGCCCATTTTTATAGGAAAAAAATAAATCTATATTGATTCCTGTGCATTGCCTCATGCGTTATATGGTTCATTAGAATAAAAATTATGGATAACGAAAGTCCGAGATCATTAAACAGCCTCTTTAAGAAAAAGGAATAATTTTTTCTCTAAGATCCTGCATTGATATATACCGCATTACAATTGGTCTGCTTCCGTAAACCAAAGGATACAGGACCCTAATCTATTAACAACCTGATAAACAGACAATGCAGGACAGAAATGGCATGCATTTTGCGGTCTGTTAGAAATTAGTTATTCAATTTAATTTAGTTATTACCAATGCAATATGCAGATGTAGGTATGTCCCTTGATTAATGACTCAATGCACAGTATTTCAGAGGGACTATTTGCGTGCTGTGGTTATTGTTCTCCTTGTGAGTAAAAACAGATTAAAGGGCATACTATATTTTGGTTGGAATTAAAGAGCACATTGGATTCACTCCATTTCTCTCTGCATACACAAAGTTCAAGGTGCAGTTTTAGAAACAATTATAAGACCACCTGCTATTCAACAGCTGTCCCGTTTATCAATTACAACGTAGTGCCAGATTTCAATAATTTCATTTTATTTCTGACATTAAAAAATCCAATAGTGACATGAATGAGTGTTTAGTTACATTGCTGCAGGTGGTTTTACACGTTTAATCAAATCAGCAGCAAAGTTTTGCTCAGCTAAAAGTCATCGCATCATTTTTTACTGACGCGTGTGTGTTTTATATATCCTCTCTGGCCTTACTGACAAGCTGGCGTTTTTTCTTTGGTTGGATTTTGAGGTTTTTCATTTATTTAATGGTTTTACAGAAGGAGTTTGATGTTTCAGTCGTTCAATTTTGTGAGACACAGACATACTTTTTTCTTTCTTAATCCACTTTTTGGTTTAGATTTTTCGCGTTAAAGGAGGTGCACCCTTATTCTTGTCACAGCAGTTGGCATTATATTGTTGAATTCTTTTCCCCTCGACAGATATGCAAATGCGGCTGGTTACATTCCAAGCCATCAGTCATGCTCAACCCCCGTTCGACAAAGCCAACTTTAAAAAGTTGTTGGCAGAATCTTTTTTCTCCTCGTCGGGCCTCGCAAGAATTGTCACTGTTAATGTATCTCAGTCCCTCGGCGCAGTGACACTTAAACAAAGGTTTTCAATTTGATGAATTCCTTTGCCCTTTAGGAGAAACCAACATAGCCTCCCACCTGAACTTTACCGTTTCCACGATCAGTTCCTCCCGAGACGGAAGCTTCATACCTGGCTGATTCCTGCAATCCATCTCAGCCAGCCGGCGCTCTGTTTCTCTGGGAGAGGAGTAGCGGGCATCGGTGTGCTCTGTCTCCATGTTACCGGGTGACATAACTGGGTTTCCGGGCATGTCACCTCTACCTCGCGACTAAGTGCAGATTTGAGATGTGAAAGGTTACAGAACACAGGAGAAGATCCAATAGCAAGGCATCAATGTACCATGTAGAGGTACATGAAATGCACATGTCAGACAGGCAGAATTCATGTAATTTTCATGTAACAAACCCAAAGTCGTGCACTAAAATAATGCGTTCCTTAGTTTA
The DNA here is from genome assembly GCA_025775065.1 of Hiodon alosoides. Classification (NCBI taxonomy): domain Eukaryota; kingdom Metazoa; phylum Chordata; class Actinopteri; order Hiodontiformes; family Hiodontidae; genus Hiodon; species Hiodon alosoides. The sequence continues at coordinate 16,622 of JAOYSI010008839.1, read as the reverse complement.
AAAAAAGGCAATTTAAAAAATAAAAATAATGGTATACGATTGTGTGACGCTGTTGTGGTCAACTTATGCTGTCTGTATAAACATATTTAAACATATTTTTAATTGTTTATGGTCATCATGTCTATTGGTTTACACCAATAATTAACACTTCCAGCTAAGCAGTTTAGTGAATTTTATCCATAGATAATTTCATTTGGCGGATATTCAGCGTCCATTCAGTCAGAGAGCAGTGGTACGTCACAACGACTTTACATTGTTTTTTTGTTTTAGTCTAGACAACTAGGAAGCACGGATTTTGGCATGCTTTTGTCTCTTCCTGGGTTTGAACTCACAACCCAGGTTGCAAGTCAAGGAACACTAATGTAGAATCCTAATATAGAAAACATTTCTTCAGAAGCAAGTTCCCCCTGAAATATGTTGGCAGAAGCTAGCATCTATCATGAACACTTTCATCCATTTTACTCTTAATTAAAACATAAACAGCAGCTGTTTACAGATTAGGTAATTGCTGGTGCACAACAGAGGCAATTTCACTGGTGCTTAAAATCTTTTTGGAATCTTAACCTCATTTTATTCTTTTGACTAATCTCAACATTTTTTTTTTTTTTTATCTCAGTAAGGGAGTAAAATCCCTGCTCAGAGAGACTTCCCTGTCATTACCAAATATCAAATATCAATGTGTCAGGTGTGTTTGCAGAGAAACCATAAAAAATGTAAAAAGATGATCAGAGTTGCAATTCTTACTTTAAAAGATGGCTGCCAGTCGGATGAAAACAAAATGCGAATGTGCAGACAGAATTGCATTGTTAAGCATTGTTCGATTAGGAAGGAATCTAAATTAGATTTTCAACATTAAAGAGTAATCCATGCACAACGAAGTGCAAAAACATAATTGACCACTTTCAGATTGACCTGAAGATATAACGTTATCACAGGACTTTGCTACATCATTTATTAAGTAATGTATTTCCATCATTAATCAAGTTGTTGTTGAAAATTTTCTGGCACACATTAATAAATCTAATTGTAATAGTGTTTCTACCAAAACCACACAATTTCAGACAAAGGGAAACTTTTGTGTATTATTTAAGATAGTGATCTCTGAATCAGACAACAGTTTGTAAAAACATAATCTCCATAATAGTCAATAATACTACAATACATTAAAGGACCTTGCCTGTCCAGAAGTTGTCCAGCTCTCAAAACTCTTTCAGGTTAACGTGCAGAAACATCTAACGCTTCTTGTTCTCCCAAGGCTCTCCCAAATTTAGCATCACACACGAATCCCAGGAAAGCGTTTGCTTTCTCAGGCAAGACCTGGTTATCGGTGTGTGTGGGCGGGGATGAAAGCTTCCTCCTCAGGGAGAGGACAGTTTCCTCGAGTCAGTTTCCTCCGGAATCATCTCCTCATTAAAACTGACAGGAAGAGGGGACTGCCACCTCCAGATGTCTGACAGCCACGGCCCATGATGTCATTCATCAAACCGGAAAGCCTTAATTGGCAGCAATTGTTTTTTATGCACAATCTGATCATTATTATTCCTCTTACCAGTGCTAATCCAAAGAATCTGCTTACTGGTGTGAACAGGTGACAGCATTCCATGACTGTTCCCAGGCGTAAACGTTTTCTTGGCTCAACTGCATGACAGTTGATATTAGGCATGCAAGGTGGAGTGAGTGTGGGTACAAACGCAGGTAGGTCTTGCCAATATTTGTAGCGTCCGAAATACCAGACGAGAGAGAATTATTTTTTTTAAATCTAGAAGAGATGTATCTTTCAAGGTTCAATTCAATGCACAGACCTAGCTGATATCACTTATCTGGTCACTTATATTTTTTTATTGTTTTACATCAGGAATTACTACTTAAAGTTTGGAGCGCTCCCCGTTTGAAGTACAAGAGTACTACTTATCTTTGCTTTTCATTTTGTATTAAATCAAGAACCATATTTGCAAGCAGATGTTGCCTTTGATTCCTTTAATCTACGTTCAAGCAATTGAGTCTTCAACATAGAAAGGAGTGGGCCCCCAAGTGACTCAGCCTGTAAAGATGCTCACCCTAGCACAGGTTGGGCCCTATGATAAACACGTCACAGGTTTGGATCGGGATCATGATCATGAGAATTAAATCAATTTTTCCTTGGCAAAAAGCAACCTCAGCATTTACAAACTCTCTTAGAGTAACAGGAATAGGGACCTTAATCTTAGAAGCGGATTCAGACTAACTTCTTGTGCCCTGAGAGTACTATTCCAAAGATGGTGTGGCACGACAGGAGGTGTACTGAAGCAAAAAAGAGGGAGAAGTCTTTGAATAATGGAGCACTATGTTAACTCCGCAGTGGGACCTGAGCCGCATTCAAACCCGACTCTAACCACAGAGCCACCCGTGCCGAACAAAACATTAATTGTTTAAAACACATATAAATCAGACAAAGCAAATCAGGTAGGATCTAATTGGGTGCCAAATCCAAACTGCACTTACATGCGAGACTTGTCTGGCCGTCAGGCATTCCCCTGATGGGTCAAGTGAGTCAGTCCTGTCAGTCCTTGGTTTTTCTTTTTTTATTTAGACTTGTATTTGAACTGGTGTAATGGACTCTCATTTCCATCTATTTTATAATTTTATCATGAAAAGCACGTAAAGTCATCTAAATAATAAAACAGATGGAGTATGTGAGGGTGTGCTCGTCCGCTTCCTTTTTGAATAAAGCAATACAATTGAGTGAGCGTCTGCTTATCTTCTGATCAATCAGTCTATTACGGAATAAGAACCGACAGACCAGAAAACTGCACATTGCTCTTTGTCAATACTGGAAATAGTCCCGTGTACCCTTACAGGTGTTTGCAGGCAGTGAATAAGGCTCCGGAAAAATAAATATTGACATTGCTTTTTAAATGTCTGAGACACCAGAAAGTTCATGAAGGGGCTCTAACATACTCTTGTCTAGATTGCGGGGAACAGAGTGTTTTATTTAGTAAGCTGATAAATTGGTTAATAAACGCCACTTCCCTGTGTCAGCAAACACGTCGTAATTTAAAAAGTGTCAGAACTACAGTGCTTACATACACATCGATGCGTCTGCTTCATAAATTAACACAGAACATTTATTTGCAGAGTAATAAGGCTTTTGGTAACCTGCCCGAAATTTTAATCCCATTCGTCTGTCATCCATAATGGTGATGTGAAAATCCAATGTCTGGATGCAACGATCCCAAAATAAATAAGCGATTATGGTTAAAACAAACCTCCTTTAAAGGTTTTTTTCAGGTTAAAACTTTCAGTGCTCAGTTTTGTCATTAATGCCCCTAAATTTTCATGCTACGACATTGAACTTTATGGCAAACATCATAAAGCTAAAAGAATTGGCTCAATGTAGACAACAGTCAAAAGTTTCATTTGGCGAGGGCATTGATTTTTGTAATACTGTCCATTCAGCTCACTTGGCGTTGAGGTATTCCCATAGATATTGCATATTAACCATTAGCGACTGATGGAGTTTTGAGTGACTTGGCAATAACAAACCCAAAGTCGCTTATTATTATTATTATTATGGTACTTGGCAACCATGTTAAGGCAAAGGGCTAGGAGGGGCCAGGCTTGTGATTTGGTTGGCCAGGCCCACCCTGAAACCCCCCGTGGAGCTGGGGCCTGATGTAACATCACAATGGCATTTTGTGAAATTACAAAATGCCATTTATTAAAAATTGTAATTCTTTGAGAACTTTTTTCATTTTAGTTGTCAGTTCTCGTTCGTATAGTAGTGTATATTTGTTTTATATTTTCACTGATAAAAGGTTGAAGTACAACTAACCTGATTTTTCTAAGCATTCGATTCTCAAATTCTGCAAGAGAGAATCTACTTTCAACCCATCGATGAAGGGAGACGAGTTACTTGAAAGGGCAAGTACCAGCCCTTACTTTCCCAGCCTTGATTGCTTTTTCTTTACTATTATGATTGCCAGCTGAGGCCACATTTGTTTGCAGAAAGTTCCGGAGGGGTTAGTTGTCTTGTATGACGCAGTAGAAAAAATACACAAACAAATGAACAGGCAAACAGTTTCATTAACAAAATCATTGCATCATTTATGTGTCGCAAGCCATATTTATTTTCTTAGAGAATATGTTAGTTCTGACAAGCATGCTTCTGGCTTCAAAACAAGCAAAACCTGTGCCCGCCCCTAGACTGGAATGAAAAGCTAGCAATTGGTAATATGGTAATTATTTAGACTAAACTCTGCGGTCATAAGGAACTTAAACTGTAGCAAACTTTACTTATGACAAAACATTACAGCCGTACATGTCTTTACTACTCCTTCATCCATGTATATAACTAATGTAGCAACCATTGAATAAATACTGTCTGTTGCGTGTTCTTTGTTGTTGTATGATATATGTTATATCTTTAAAATAAAAAATATGAACATACAACATTATTTTACATTGTAGCATTAAGAAACTGCTGTAGAAAAATAACTACGTGTACACCAAACATTTTATCTTATATTAGATGCGTACACACTTTCAAGTTTCCCTTGTATCCCAGTAGCACGTTCACAAAAGAACCACGGTTGCTTCTTTCTAAAGACAGCAGCACAGCAGACTTCAAATAAGAATCATCAGTGCTCTAGTCTTTGATGTAACCTTGCATAAATTAGAGGAGCTCCAAAGAGAAAACAGCTCTTAAGGAAATCAGTTCAGTGAGGTGACAAAACTATTTACATTCAATTTTGATAAACAGCATGCAGAAACATTTTGGAAAATCACACAGTGCACACGGTCTGTGCCAATCTTAAACTGGAGAAAGTCTGAAGGATGTGGTGTCCTCTTACTTTAATTGTTTGCATCCTCATTTTAAGGAGCTTAACGAAATTACAACGGATTTACAGACAAGGTAACAAGGGGTCAAGAGCCACCATCATAACCACACTTTCCAGACACCATTTCCCAGCGTACATACTCAATGGGGAAACAAAGAACTGTCACCAACTTACTTCAGCTCACAACGTATTTGTGGACAGCTACTGAACAGTGGCATGCATGCACCAAAAAGCTACATTCACTATCTACCCGTGAGAAAATGACCAAGTAAAAACTAGACCTATACATTTTGACACACAATAATTTAATACCCATAAATCAGCAGAAAATGTTGGTCCCCCACTCTGTTCCACCCGACCACCTCATCTGCAGTGATGACCATCCACCTGTGGACAGTTGGGAACTGTTGCTTCTTTAGAGCAGGTACAAGGTCATCACAAAACATATGTACCAGATTAAAAAGAAATCTGGGCATATTATGCAGTGCTGGAAAGTTACATACACCTGGGAATGATAGCCTTAATTAAAGATTCACAGGACTTTTGAAACAGAAATATGGATTACTGGAGGCCTCTCCTCAGAACCACAGTGTGCCCTGAAGGGATCACTGTCAATGCCGGTGGAGGGGTTAAGACTCAAAGAACACCATAGCTCTCCTTTCCTGTTTCAAATGCATCCTAACCTCTGTCGAAGAACATCATTCAGAAATATCTCGCTAAGCGTGACTCACTGCTCTGTTTAAAATTTTCTGTACTGAATTAAGGCCCATTGATCTGCAGATTCACACAGCAGGAACAGGGTCCAAGCAGCTTGACTCAAACAATACCGGCAGACAAAAACATCTCCATCCCACCTGGAAGTGGATTAGGATCTTATGACTTCATCGTTATCGGTTACTATTTTTTATTTCAATTGGACTCAATTACAAATTCCTTAAGAATTTGTGCCGTTAATCAACTTGAGCAAGACTGTATATTCAGTTGCCATTCATTGTTTACTGGTCATAGAACATCTTGGAAGCATCTCTGTCTCACACTTTTTAGAGCGAGCATTTTAATGTGCTCAGAGGGAGCTGCCATTCAAGGGCATTTCAGTGCCCTTCCTCTAGGAATCGATATTCAAAGGCACTTTCTGAAACAGATTTTACAGCCTAACATTTTACTTTGTGATCTATTCATTCCATTAGTGAACGAAAAAAAGCCAGTCCTCTTAATGTTAGTATTTCGGTATTTATCCAAATGGTGGGGTGGGGGGGGGTATTAAATTTAATATAATGCTCGCTCCCCTAAGGTTTTTTTTCTTCGTCTGAGAATGAGATACAGAAGGAAGACGGTGGTCTTTGGGGCAGACAGAAGACAACATGAAGATAGTCAATATCAGTGGAAAGAAACCCTGCAAATTTGAACCGCAGGAACAAATAGCTAACCGTGTGAAAGTAAAATCATTCTACCCATCCAGCTTTCCCGAATGTCCTGCAGTGATGATTTCCCACTTTTACATTCTCTTTACGCACTCCACACTGTCAAGTCTTACAGCGGTGCTTTTTCAGAGCAGGTGATCATAAAAATTAAATAAATAAAAATGTCCGGATTTGTCACACAGATATATATTATTATACACATTCCCCTGAATTTTTAAATAGAAACAGGGAATAACGAAAGCCTAGCACACTCTCCTCAGAACCGACACTCTCCAACATCCCCAAACCGTGAGTAAACCAAAGGCTCACGGTCACTGCCAATGCTGGGGTAAAGACTCGCAGAGACTCATCATAATTCTCTCTTACTGTTTAAAACACATCTTAACCTCTGCTGAAGAATATCATAGATACATATTTCACTAAGTGTGGGACTTCTTCATCAAGCAATAGCAGCAAAGCTTAAGAAAGTGGGGGGATGAAATTAAATTGAGCCATAATGCATTACTATTCCATATTCAAGGATCATATATATGATCTCAGACACTTGATTTTCAAGGTGATCTGTCTGATATTTTTGAGAGCTTGTGCATTTTAATGTTTTCAGAGGGAGCTGGTTTTCAAGGACGTTTCAGAGCCTTTCCAGTGGGAATTGCTTTTCAAGGGCACTTTCTGTAATTGTTCCACCATTCCCACACAATCTGCTAACTTCATTACGGAATAGGAAAACGCAGCTCCTCTTGCAAAGGCATTCCTGCATTTCCCTGATTGTAAAGCAATTAAGGAATCAACAAGGAAGCTGACAATGTGATAATCAACAGCACTGTGAATTAACCCTGCAAATTTCAATATCACAAAACAGGGTTTCTAACTGGCATGCAAATCATTTCACAGAAGTGCTGGAAAGGCATTTTGGCTGTTCTTGCCTGCAGAACATTTTTGGGATGTGAAAATGCCCATGGAGATGAAGAAAACTGAAAATAACTGTGAAACTACAGGAGCCTGGAACTTAGACACAATTGGGTTGGCAGTTTTATTGCGCTAGATTTGAGCATTCTGCTCAGTTTTTATTGGGCAATACTGTAGTAGAAAATGTAAATGACAGGCAGGTTGACTCTAAGTGAACGGATAGAACATAATGACATATATGTCACATTATCACACGGGGTGCCTTTCAGTAATAATTATGTCACATCACAGGAAAGATTGAGGTGGGTGAAGCCCCCATTAGACCTAGACTGGATCAGTTGTTTTTTTCCAGCCCGGTGCTTGTAACTGCCGTTACACACTCTGCATGTGGTCAACTACTGAATGCTGAGTTGACTTGGTATGCTCAATGTTTTACCTATTAATGGCAAAGGTGAAAGGGCTATCTTCTTTTCGCAACCAAGCCTAATGCATAAAAGGCAAGGCAGGTTACACACAGGTTAGTTTCTGACTGAAGAAATGTATTAATTAATTCACTTGTTTAAATCACATCTAGGTTAGCACATGGATCTGAAAACAGAAGCTAACTAATAAAAATGGCCAGATTTTTGTTTGAGTCTACCATTTTTAAATTATTTAAGTCAAATTAGTAGCAAATGTACATATTGTGATAAAGTTATTTATTTATTTTTTATTACATGCTATCTGTAGTCAAGGAGGAAATTTGTCTTCCGTTTAACCTTCACACAACATTCATTGCAACCTTAAACTGTGAACATGATACATGTCGTCTGTATCATGTTCACAGTTTAAGGTTGCAATGAACAATGTACAATGTGTTCCCCGATTGTGTTTACTGCAATAACGTCACACTGGCAACCTTCAGATAGAAATATAATCTGTTTTAATCGCACAATTTCATTAGATGTGTTATTAAAAGTGGAGAACGTATTCTGATTCATTCTAATAAATTCCTGGTGTTGCAGTTTGTGATCATACAGGGGGATGCTGGACATATTGGTGTGGCAAACCAAAATATATTTATTCAGCTAATATTGTTAGCCATAGCAAAACTCGTATTGTATAGTAAATAATTACTATTAAAAATCCCCCAGATGGTCTTTAAAATTGTTACTCTGCCACTGGTTTCCCAGCCCCCCTTCCTCCCAACATAACTAGCTAGCAGCCTTTCCTGATTTTGCTGAGAAGACCATTGCCCCATCTGAACCAATCAGCTGAGGACTGTTGGCAATCAGCATGAAAGCCTAGTATCAGGCTGGCTGGTCTAGTATCAGGCTGGCCACGGTGCCCAATTAAATACCAATTAACTTAATTTTTTGTACATTACATTAATTAAACAAAAGCAACAATAAACTTGCAACAATAAAAACTATGCAATTCAGCCTTGTCCTCCTACTCCATCACACATCTCATTCTCTCCTTTTCTGCATAGAAAGTGCTTCAGCTGCACAAGTTGACCTGCCAAGGGCTATGGAGCTAAACCAACGGATATTTGTGGCACTGCAGAGCTGAATCAGATAATTCCACATCACATGGATTCAAGTGAACTTGGCATTGTCCGTCATCAGCTGGTACCCAGGGTTTTTGTACACTACCAACTGTAAACAGACATAATAGCTTTTTTCCAATATAATGTGCACCCCTGAAAGATCAAACATAATGGCTGTTAAACCATAACCAAAATGATCACCAAAGAATATAATAATAATAATAATAATAATAATAATAATAATACTACTACTACTACTACTAATAATAATAATAATAATAATAATTATTATTATTATTATTATTATTATTATTATTATTGAAAACTGTTTGAAAGTGTGCAGAATCACAGAGGACACCAATCCTGCCTAAATCTATTTGCAAACACAGCATGCTACATATCTCTGCCTGGGGGGAGTCCCAGAACACTGTTGAAAGATGAAATTGATTGTTTTATTTAGTTTGAAAGTATAGCCGGACAAACCAGACATTATGAAGCACAATACCTTGTCCCGTGTAGAGTTGCCAGCCTAAACACATTCACGTATCCAGTGAGAAATGGAAGTGTGACCGTGAAATACGTGGTATTTGTCCTCCCCAAAGTCAATCTCAAGTCCTTCAAAGTCCAGTACAACATTTGTCACAGGCCACTCTGGAAGGAGAAAGCGGAACATGGATTGTAAAGTGTTTTCATGGACAGTTGCGTCAGGAGACAAGGTTATGGAGGACTGGGCCTGGCGGGCAGAGTGTTTAAACCATGAACACACATCTTAGCAGGCGACTTTCACCTGATATGCTGAACAGCTGCGCTGAGATCAGGGATTGGAGTATTTCAACTAATGCCATTTACTTTTCCTTTAGAGTTCTCATAAATTAACATTCTGCCAGACCTCTGCAGTTCCAAAGCAGAAAACACTCAGAGGCGCCAGTGGAGCCAGGGAATGTTGTAGGGGCGGAGGGAAACCGAGGTTAAGCACAGTGTGCAGCACCATGGACAGGGAGTGGCCAGGCTGTCCTGTCCTGAACAGGATTCGGCACTTGGCTGTGCTGGGACTCTGAGAAGCTGCCGAGATGGGGAGTACATTGCCTACGGGCACTGGATTTCCCCCTCACCGATCCATGTAGCACCACCGCCTCTCAATCCTCCTCAATCCTTGGCTGATTTGTGAAGCCAGCCATGGCTCAAGCAGTGGTCATTGCTTTTGTGTTTTTTCTGGTTTTTCTGTGGTCCACGGCCGCTTTCCAATTCTCTTCAATCAAGGGAAAATAAACAGGCCCCTGGCTTGTTTGCCTCACGGCCCCCGGTCTTGTTGGTGTTCTGGTAACAGTTCCTGCGAACACAATGAATGCACTGAATGAGAGGAACATACTATTATGTGTTAAAGATGATGTCGGTTTGCATATTTTACACAGCACCATTTATTTGAGCAGAAAATAACATTTACATTATTCATAAAGGCTATGAAAAAATGTGAATCATTTAAACAATATTTTATGCTGTTTCATCAGACTACAAAGAGGAATTAATGAGTAATAACACATAGTTCATGTTCAGCACAAAAAACCTAAATAGTTTAAGTTAATAGTTAAAACACTAATTGTTTAAATATTTGTTTAGGTGAAAAGGATTAAATGATTGATGATCTATGACATAACTATGCAGGTACTGGCAGTCTTCCCTCTCTGTGTAGCAGGTTTTTCAGGTAGACCAAATGTGAAATTAAATAGTCAACCTCCAGGGTAAGGAAGTAAAATGTATCACACTTTCAATCAATTACTCTCCAGACCACTAGGTTTATTAGCTGAACATCTAATCAGATAATAGAAAGCCATTCCTAAAAGGAAACCTGCCTTTCTTCAACTTAAATTATGACAGAGTGCCACGTGCGACAATGACAATGCACAAACAGCAAGGTTACGGCACTGAAAAATGTGTAGCCAATGGAAAGCCTGCGGTCCTATGAAAAATAAGCCACTTTTTCATCTGATACATTTCCAAGTGTTTCATAATATTTTACCAAGATAAAATGAGAGTCGGGCATAATGCATTTGGGACCTCATTTTAGATGTTTTTATAGATCTTTTTAGTAGCACATGTATAATTCCACAACAGTGGAACTGAATCGCATTTCAAACTGTCTGGGAAGATAAGTCCCAACTACCGAAAACGGCTTGCAGAGAAACAAATGTACGTGCCCCTTAATTTCGCCACTTTTTTCACCACTTGTTTTAATGTGATAAATTTTCTAGGGTTTCCTGGAAGTTCTACACTGGCCAGCTTAACTGTAACAGCATCTAATGGGCAGCCTTAGGGTCCTTAGATGTGGTGCCAGACGAGCCGTTTCTGAAGTCAGGTCATCAGAGGTCACCGGATATTTTTAATAGGGAGATAAATTAATCAGACCTGAAGCTCCGTTCTGAATACAACCAATGATGTGAAAGACATTTTTAAAAAATGTTAGCAACCACAGATTAATGTGATATTGGCCGTTATGCTTGCCCCCTGGATTTAAATACATTAAAGAAGAATAGCAGATATAATGTATCCCCAGTGTGCTGGGGGAAAAAATATGATATGTAAATTGCAGGAGAGAGCTTTTAGTAATTGATCTTTGTGAAAACTTGGTCTTGGTGGGGAAAAAAAAGAAAATAAATTGTTTTAAGTGGTATTTTAACCATTGCATTTAGTACATATTGCCAATTAAATATTGTTAACATTCATTATCAGGCATTTTGGTTGAAACATGATTTACATTTAATTTTTTATATACCACAGTCAGTTTTCTTCTGTTTTAGGAACTAAGGCAGGGTGTTGGTGTTAACAAGACCCCTCTAATGCATTGGAAATACCTCTCTAATGTATTTCTATCTCATTTATTGTATAGAGTATAATTATTATGCTGATTATGTTTCAATAGTCCTGGTTTGGGATTTTGTTATCTCCTTAGTAGCACTTATCTCTGTATCTTCTTGCAGCACTTTTCAACAGGGTCACTATCCAACGTCGTACTTTGGCTGTTATGTACATCACTCTGGATAAGAGCGTCTGCTAAGTAACTCAAAAGTAAAATGTAATAAAACAATGAAATTGAATAGCTTTTAATTAAAATTGCATTATATATTTACAGGCAACGCCCTGTCAATGTATTGGAATTGACATGGCATTACAATACCTTTTATGGGCTGCCGACACTTATGCCGTGCCAGGGTGTTTGCCGAAACCTCTCCTCCCGTTCGAGACACTAAAAAAAGCTATTTTGACCCTGCTATTGTGAATGTCATATTCAAGCTGTCACACAGCCCACAGAATTATGGAATAGAATGTTCCTCACCACACAACCAATGAGAACATCTAACTACCTGTTCTGATTTTCTAAAGTTGTTATTATCAATGTTTATCTTTCTTAATTTTTTGCACTATTGATATAAATAGCTTCAGTTAAACACATTGAAAGTACAACGTATTGCAAGTTCAATCATGAATGTTTTAATTGTACGTGGTCCCCAAAACAAAAACACTCCAAAAGTGCATTTATGCATAATACAGGAGTGAACAGTGTATGTGTCTACTATTTGTCCATAGTGCACTGCAGGACTAGGGGGAATCAGAAATCATGCAGCTGAACCTTGAAATGCATCCTCTGCCATTTAGAAAGCAGCAGCTTGTCATCTCACAAATTGCATTGCCTCTTAAAGGGAAGAAAGTTTGTTATTGGTTGTTGTGTGACCGCACCCTTACCTCGCCTACATGCTGATTGACGGTTTAAGCCAACCCTTTGCGTTAGTTCTGACTCCGCCATTAAGTGCCATAATGTGCTATTTCAACGTTGGCTTGGACACACACTCAACTCGCCAGTGCCTAGTGCCTGCATTAGGGCATAGCGCTTTGATATCCAAAATAAGGCCCACAGTCTGGATGAAGAAGAAAACAAAACATCAAACTGACCCAGGGATAGGCCGTGTCCTTAAAGGCTGGAGCGAATCTGATGCCCGACTGGGGGTGTGTCCCCAATATTGCCTATGGGTGTGTCTACGGGCATTATTTAGCACTGTTAATACAAAGTACACTTGTATTAACTTTTAATGAATTTGAAAAAGACAAAAAGTTAGTGTTTATGATCCCAATTAAAAAAAGAACTGTCACCGTCAAATGCCGTCTCCAGATGTCACACATTGACGGTCCCACAGAGAGGGATACTCAATAATTAGGCTGGCCGCTTCTAACCTAAAACCACAAAAAGATTCCTGTTTTTCTCAAACAACTGGTCTCCCAGGCACGGCTACATTTAGGACATCTGAGAAAGAAAATCTGCCTATGGGCAGCAGGTGTCATAATTGTTAAGAAAGTGAACAGAGTAAATGAAAAGTCATTAAGGTAGACAGCAAAGATCCAAGCAGGACCACAGCTGTTGTAACCTTGGGAAAGGCATTTCTCTTGCACTGCCCTGATCTCTCGGTATATTGCATTTGCAATGCTGTGTTTATTGTCACTTTGAATAAGTACATTTGGTAGGCAAGGGGGAAATAAAAACTGAACTGAAGTAGGAGATTTCACAGGAAATTATTCTTGATTGATCCATGTTGTCAGTTGTTCCACCGAAGAGAGGAACTAATTACAGGTGGCGATAAAAAAAGTTTGAAAAAAGCGGTAACAGAACGAATTGGTCTACAAATGTGAAACATTTCTATCCTGATGGGATTCCAGAATGACAATGCCCCCATCCACACAAGGGGTCACTGAATGATTTGATGAGTGTGAAAATGATGCGAATCAAATTCTATGGCCTTTGCAGTCACCAGATCTCGACCTAATTGAACACCTGTGGACGGCGCTCTGCACAACATTCATCAAAACAAAATATCTTTTTGAAGAATGGTGTTCCATCCCTCCAGTAGAGTTCCGGAGACTTGTAGAATCTATGCCAAGGCGCATTGAAGCTGTTCTGGCATCTGGTGGTGGCCCAACACTTTACTGAGACACTTGATGTTGGTTTTTCCTTTATTGTCCCCGTATATATATATATATATATATATATAAATGAAACTATTGCAAGAGGGCCAATTTATGATTGATTGACTAATGATGGACCAGTGATGAACAGTCAACCATAGTTGCATATTTAGTACTTATGGCTGACATGCATCTATAATAACTCAGGGTATAGCGATGAGGGTAGGTGTAATGGGAAATGAAGTCATTCAATCCTCCTGACAGTATAATTTACCAGTCATTACGTTCTGGTGGCACGGCAGTATGGGACACTGAATAAATTGGAAACAATACTGGACATAATCGAATGCCCGCACACAGGATTTCAGGGTGCCACAGGAATTGAAACACAGCTGATGACGCATTACAACAGTGTGGAATTGTATACATATGTTGATCAAAAAAAAAGTGAGTCTTTCACAGGTATGGAGAGAGATCGTATGGACACGGATCACAGAATAATCATAGAAAAGAGCTTGCATTGCATACCAATACATAAAGAGGCGTAGACTATCCAGTCAAACAAATGACTTAGGAAGTCAATGAATGTATTCACGTTTCTCCCAGATAATGTCCAAACATTTTCTGTAACTGTTGTGTTGCACGATAAAACATGATAAAAGTAGGAAGTGGAGAAGATCTAAAGTGCATTGTGGCAGACTCGGACGTTGGGCATTCATTACTTGACTTAATGGTTGCCTTGGAAACAGATTGAAAAGCGGGCTATTGCAGGGGTTGGCTCCATTTAGGAAATTGATAACCATAAAACAGAGCTTAAGAATCATACCTAGCATTTATGTAATATGCACACGTGTGTGAACGAATGAAAAAGCAATGTGTACTCATTTTTATCTGATAAAGCCTTCATGCCTATAAGACAAAACAAAATGATTATAGATAGATCTGGAAAACAATGTAGCCGCATATAACTCATGGATAATTGCAGCATAAAGTAAACAGTGTGTGCCGTATACATAGACTGAAAACACCAATCCAGTAAAGGATTATTTAAACTGGAACGTTAAAGAGACCAAAAAGCTATATACATTTGTTGTGAACTCTGGCTAAAAGAAAAAAAGGTCCTTTCTGCAGTAAACGAAAGGCCGGAAAACTTGATAAGGTGGTGAGAGGAGTCCCCCACAGGGGATGGTGGACACAAAAGAGTGAGGCTCTCTAGAGGGGGTGGGACAGGTGGTGTGGGGGAGGTGTGAGCTACCCAGGATCTATAAGAAGCTCCTAGGATCCCCAGGGGAGATACAGATGTCAGATTGTTCAGGCTGTTATAAAGGACAAGGGCAACAGCTTCTAGGATGGGTAGGGTTAAAACCATATAACTGCAGACATTTGGTTTTGTGGCTATGCTACTTATTGTAAGTGTAGCCAGAAATGTTTTCTGACTTTCATTGAATAGAGCACAATTTATGGAAAAACAACTTTCAAAATAATGTTTAGATTATTCAAAACCATAAAAAAAGGTACTACTAATAATAATAGTGAGAATATTTAGACAATATTCAATATACCAAGCAGTTGATAACAAAACAAGGAGTGAGTAACACAACTATTGATCTATCTGTAGTGGTTATAAACAGTGGACGGGCCAGGTACTTTTCTGTCCTGCTGTCTCAGCGGGTTGGGGGGTAGGGGGGGTTGCTAGGTAACGCTGTTTCCTAGTGACGCATCCTTTGTAGCTGTCCAGCAAAAGAGAGGAAGATGTTCTGGAACATTCAGATGCATTTTGTCTGAACCTTAAGTTCTGGAACAGGCAGGTACATCTGGAAGTGAACTTGAGAGGTCAGTTGCCGTTGCAGGGAAGATATTAATACCGAAAAAAGTTTGTTGATGAGGTGTTTCTGAGCTTTGCTTGTTATAGGAGAGGTAGCAATGTGTGACGTGAGGGAAAATGATGAGATGCATATCAATAGGACATCATGACAGACTCAACCTGACCAGTAGCCAGGCCTGCATCCGTACATGTGCAGATAGGCGTCAGAAAGGAGTAGATTTTCCAGCGCTTTGAAATGAAAGTTCCAGGAAGGGTTGTTCTTGGTCTCAAATCCATCTTATAAGTCTTAAGAGTATCCAAGCTGAGCGGTTTGAATGGGCGGGTGGGAAAGTAGGGTAAATATAAAGCATCTCAGATGTGAGTCTCCACTCCCATGGATTACAAGTTAACAATTCTGACGCAGGGACAGTGGACCTTGCTGTGATGCGGGTTTATAGTGAAAAGTCCTCGTAATTGGTAACCGGTACATCTTTTGTCTTTTCTCACTGGCACTAACTCAAGCAACTACACAAAGAAGCATACTCAGACCCACTCACCCCAAAATCGCTAAAAGATCCCACAGGCTGCTCAGAAGGTGCAGAAAAGCATCACTGGTTGGAGGAGAGTTACATCTATCGCCAACAGCAGTGCTGGTCATAAGGTACCCAGGAAGCCGACAGTGGCTGATCACCAGAACTACCCAAGCTAACATTACGATTTAAAGTATTTAGTTTGTACTTCATTAGGTTGAGTGAAGCTCAGATTTATAAAGGAGGGCCTCAGTGATACATCCATCTTTTTCTATTACACAGATTTTTTAAAAGATTTTTTCTAAACAAATGCTTGTTTTCTGTTATTCCCTTCCCTCCAGGTAAAGTTGGTTTATACCCTGAAGCCACAACGGTGGCATTAGCTCAAATTATGGTAATAATAGGTTACTGACCACCATCTAACACAAACTTAAAACAGAAACATATTTAAAATGTTTAAATTACGGTTGTGACGATGTATTTGCATTACTGGTAATGTGGTGAATCACATGAATCGTTTTGCTTCTTCTTCAGAGATGTCAATGGGCAGATGTGCCTTGACTTTCACCATTCCTATTCTGATAAAGAGCTATTGGTTAGCATGCCATAGTCAGCGTGCCGGAGCAGTGTGTGTGTGTGTGGGGGGGGGGGGGGGGGGGATACAAA
>JAOYSI010008836.1:0-11285 GCA_025775065.1 Hiodon alosoides | reverse complement strand
CCCCCCCCCCCCCCCCCCCCCCCCCCCCCCACCCCCCCACCCCCCCCCCCCCCCCCCCCCCCCCCCCCCCCCCCCCCGCCCCCCCCCCCCCCCCCATCTGATACTGAAAAGGCCAATAAGGGAGCAAAACTATGGCAGGGACTAATGAATGCCGCTTCATTCTCTTCTCACGTATTAATCCGTCACTTCGTTAAAAAGTAACTGCCTCTCAAGTACTGGAATTGCCCATCCCTGGTCCTGAACCTCCCACTATGTCGTTTCCAAAAAATACCTATGAAAAGAGTGAGTCCCGTTCAAATAGGAAATATGAACCAACATTAATTCTGAGCAGTAATATCAAAGTGTCACATGACCGCGATATTATAAATTGAGCCAATACAATCTCTGCTTTTCTTCAAACACCAATCTGAGCACTTGCCTTGCCTTGAGCTCCTCCAGCTTAGCCGAGCTCTTTCAGTTGTGGCTTTCATGAGATATCTCGGCCTGATGGCTGCAGTGTCTCAGTCTCTCCTACTGGGACACTTTTATGTCCCCAACAAGTGTGATTCAACACAAAGATGCTCCACCCTCTGTTGATCCATAAGGTCACAGTTTTCCTGAGTTGCCTCGGAACGCTCTCTTATTAGAAACAAGCCACCCACTTACACCTGGTACCAACTATGCTTACATGTAATTACTCTCATACATAATACTGCAGTCCCATGACAACATTATGCTTTTGCGTAATTTGGCATAACTGCTCAGAATTCTGCAATTCTGGAAGGAAAATAACCCACTAGGGATGATTAATCTATTTCTGGAAACCAAGGTTATGGTAATAAGCCAATGTTTTGAAGTTATCCTCTATCCTCGAGAGTTACTCTTTAGATTTTCCAATGATGGCAACTTTTTCATCTGGAGCACCGGGAAAGGGGATTTCCTTTCCAGATAATAACTTCAGATAAACAAATAAAGAAGAGAGGTGGAAGTGACCACAGTAATTAGACAGCAGACTAAACATCCTAGCCAACAGGGTTGAATGGGTCTACACATAGGTCTGAGTCTGCTATTGAGCCGCTGTGTATTGTACTTTGCAGGTGCAAATTCAGAGCATTTTGTTGGCCGTGGGTAGCTGCCCCTCACATTGGGCAGCAGTTATGTTGGTGCGATGGAACTTAATCAAATCAGCCTAATTTAAATAATTATTCATTTCACCAGTTTACCAATTATGTTAATATTTGCTTATATTACAGGTAGATTTTGGTGAGGTCTGAGTTCTTTGAATAGTTGTAAGATGACATTAATAAATATTTAAATTAAATAAACGCATACAACCTGGTAAAAATTCAAAGGACTTTAGTAAACTAAGGGGTTTCACAAACAAATTCAACGACACACAAGAAGGAGAGCTGAATGAGAAAGGACTGAAGAAGACAGTAATGAAGGACAAGAGACAGAGGGAGAGTTTGGCCTTTAGGAGGGTTAACGAGTGCATAGCTTCTCAAGTTAACTTGCATGCAATGGCTTGGTTCTCATTCATCACAGAAGGACACTCATGCCTGCCCAGGTGATGCAGCCTTACGTGGAGGGTATCCTAAGGGACTGGAACGCTGCAGTTTCCATCTATGGGCGAGAATTTGGCGCCTGCCCGATCTTGGGTGGTGAGTTGCACGGTTTGAAGGAATATATGGACAACGATCGACAACTTCGTCATGAACTTCGTCATGAAGGGAACCAGTTACCTTGTTTCCTGGAATAGATAGCTTCCAGGTAAGCCGCCTCCAGCTTCTGCCAGGTAGTATTACTTCTAGGCCCTCGCACTAACCGTACTTCAGGGTTTTCCCACATGTTGAAAAGAAGTCTCTGCAGAACTGTTCTCTTCCATTGGGCAGTCTCAGAGGGGCCTGCGAGAGAGAAAGTGTGATGACCCGCTAATGGATCTCAGTGGTACAGTTTGGCTAGGGGTGGTGGGTGTTTATGTCATTTCTTGATTTCATGAAATGTAGTTTTGCTGTCTCTTTATCTTGTCTCTGGTATGGAGGTGGAGGCTGTTGATGCATGTCGTGTCTGTAAATAGCTCCCTGTCTTCTCCCTATCTCCTGGGAGCTTCTGGATCACTCGCAGCCCCCCAGCCAGCCAAGGCGTGTGACTGTGGCCTGCCGCGTGCCTCTACTGCACGTGTGCCACTGAGAAGCCGGTGCTCCGTCCCTTGAATGGAAAGCGAAGCGGCAGCTAAAAATACCCAGTTTTAGGGGGAGGAGGGTTATTCATATCCCCCGCCTGCAGCTAAATCTGAAGCTTGACTGACTCTCTCAAGCTATTCTTTGATATCTGAAATTTGTGTCACAAGCCAGGCTTTCGGATGTGGGTGTTGCAAAGGCTAAGCGGGTGAAACCCACCCCCCAAAAAAGTTCACTCCACTCACCCTGGTATCTTGGGGGAAGTCTTATTTGTGGTCTTACTAATCTTATCTGGGTTCCTCTCCAGAAGTAATTAGCAAAGTGTGACTCAGCCAACTTGTTGCATGGTCGTGCCTCCTCCACCCACTCAGCAACTCAGCATAGAGTCACAAAAACTTTCCAGCACGTCCCTTTTATTTATTTCATTTTGCAACTGAACCAGCATTTAAATAGCTGGAGACAGAGACTTCCTTGGAGTCTTCTGCGTCCTCAGCCTACGTTCCTGGTCAGTGCACGCAGCAGTAAAGTAATGGACCTATATGTACGGTGGTGTTTGCTCACTGACCCGATGCCATTTCCCTAAGTGACATACGGGCAATCTGATGTAAATAGCACTGCAGCCTAGTCCATCGAGTTCTGCATGGAACTTTGTTTCCCGAATGACGTCTCGGGCCCTGGAGTAACAGCAAAGAACAGGGCTGAAATGGTTCTGATAGTGAATTCACCTCTCCACGTGTGTCACAGTCACTATTTATGCTAGAGAGGGTCCTTTCCTGACGTTCTCTGTACAAAAAAAACTAAAAACCCAAAGATTTATGTTTATACCAATGAAACTGTTCAGTTTATTTCATAGTGAAATGTTAAATATCATCATACTTGTATTCGCTGCTTTAGGAAACGAATGCAAATTCTTAATTCTTAAACTCTTAATGACAAAGAATATTGTATTAAAATGACCACATTCGTACTCAATATACCTTTTTCCTAAACTAATAGCATGTATGGCAACCCTTTCCATCGAGACCACTGATACTCCAGGGAGACTTTTATTTTTTCCAACTATTTTTCAAAAACTCTTGAGAAATGGCATTCCACAACTTTCCTTTCTTCAAAGAGTCCCACCTTTCTCTTTCAAATATCTTTTGATTAATCCCACTTTGTGTCATGAATCATCATTTTACTGTAAAATGGAGTTTGAAACAATAAGTCTGGGGATAGCATGGTGAATTAAAATGCGTTTGCTCCATGCTGAGTGCAATCAATATACCATCTGTTTTCTAACACTAACTGAGAATATGCAGCCCCATGTTAAACTTCCACCGTGCTTAGTTGTAAGCTTAGTTGTAAGCAGGAATCCAATTTCTGTGAAATTCAGTTTAGTCCCCTGATTCCCCTTCCCTAAAATGTGTCATGCTATATACATCCAGTAAGTGAATAGATTTCAAGTAACACAATTCAGAACAGGGAATTGACTGGTTCTGTACTAAATTAAATTCTTGTCTTTTTTATTCCATTAAAGATATTTACATTGTGTGTTGTCCTTATTAGTAAGCTATTAGAGCCCATCCGGACTTAAACAGATGTAACAGAGCTGTTTCTTTAGTAAGCTGGTTCTTGTCGATTGCACTGTGCATACCACTTTGTTAATACCAAGTGATGCGAGCCGTCCCACTGAATGTTTTACCTTATGTAATATACGGCATACACTCAGTGGCCAGTTTATAAGGTACACCACCCTGTTCACAAAAATGGATCGCTCCTACCACGGTTACCAATTGAGGAACGTTTGAATGCCACCGATGACCAGGAGCATCCGTTCATGGCTACAGTTTCTCATTTGTGACACGGATACTTCCAGAAGGATGATGTCACTAAGCAAGTGTTGTCTCAGAATGGTTCCAGGAACAGCGCAGCAAGTGAAGTGTACCCAACGCCACATGATTCCCCCCCTCACCTGCCAAGCTGGGTAACAGCGGTGCCAGCTCGGTTCTAGATGGGTGTACCTAATAAACTGGCCACTGAGTCGAGAGGCCAATTGTCTTCCTTCTTAATGCTCCAAAATTGTTTTTAACGGTTTTTAACATTTTTGTAAAACATACTAGTTTTGAAGACACTGTACAGGGTCATTTAAATCAAAGCAGCAACATTTTGGTTGCAAGCATGTCAGCTTAACCATTGCACCACCTCTGACATTATCACACATCATGCATTATACATTCTTAAATTTGTAAAATCATTATGATGGAGTTGAAATGAATGAATTAATTAATGAGAAAGAAAAACTCCAGAGCATCTTGAAAATAATTTCTAGACACACTGACGGCAAGCAACACAGAATCTGTGTTTTAGGAACATCAGTTGCAGTGTTAATGAATAATGCCTTTCAGCAAAACTAATCAATGGTAAGCTTTTACTGAACCGTGTCAATGGACATTTCCTCACATTTTAACTGCCGGGCAATTCCTAGAATTTGGAAGGATTTAAGTGGTTATTTGGCTATTGCCGTTAATGTGTCCGTTGATGTTTAATCACGCTTAAAATCTAAATATACTAAAACAATATGTTTTATCCTCTCATCAATCAAATGGATGATAGACTGGACCACAGCGGCCAGGGTCAAGGAATTGAAATAATTTGAGAATGTGTTTGCAATGTCAATGCCACACCTTACACTTTACAGGACACCCGGACATCGGCCACCTTGTACTAGACAAAGTTTGACTGAATTTGCAACGAATCGAGGGAATAAAAAACGGTGAGACCTTGCCTGTAGCTGAGCAAAACTGTCCAAGAACTGTTCTGACCTTCACATCCTGTTGTTTCGATTTGCGGTTAAGATAGCACCATGAGAGTAAAATAAGAACCACAGAACCAGTAGGGTACACCAAGGATGAGTAAACTGCTGATGTAGACAAGATCAGCATCAGAACTTTAATAAGCATCTCTTGAACTCACAAAACATAGTCGCTGCCCCCTAGCCAATTTGTTGATCACTGCTCACAGCCAGGTTTCAGAGGCATAAGCACTCTGGAGGACCGAGGTTCCCATGTGAGTTGTGGCAAACGAAACACCTTCCAGCTGGTAATGACTAGTGCTGATGCTTCAGAATTCAGATTTAAAAAAACTAATTTTGTCAGAACTATTCATGGAACCGAATTTATGCCGCAGTTTTCACATTTTAGTTCTCACAACAGTTTCG
This sequence comes from Hiodon alosoides, assembly GCA_025775065.1. Lineage (NCBI taxonomy): Eukaryota > Metazoa > Chordata > Actinopteri > Hiodontiformes > Hiodontidae > Hiodon > Hiodon alosoides. Next base: position 5,927 of record JAOYSI010008836.1, on the reverse strand, counting down.
AAATATTTGATCCCATGTGGATTTTAAACTGCAATGATAGAAACTGGGGAATGTGAGTTTTGGCCCCCTATTTTCACCAGGGAAATACTTTGGGGCGAATATTGTAGAACATTTCTCCTTTCTCAAATGTTCTCAAAACCGCTGATGCCGCTGAATACAGCTGCAAAGTCCATCGATTAAGTATTTTAGTCTCCGTGGTTATTGGTTATTTACATTTTCTATCCTTACTTCATCGGAGGCAACAGAACCTGGGGAGCTTAATCTAGAATTTATGCACAGAACTCCATAATGTGACACCTCCATCCTCACGTAGTTTTGCTTAGTGTTTTAGCAAACTACTTGTTGAAGCTAAAGTATTTTTCTTCATTTCTAAATAGCTTGAAATGGACTGCTTATCTGAAATATCCCGATCTTTTTAAATTATTTCAAAAATCTGTGCTATATTTAAATAAACTTTTTCAACCGTTTTGCGTAGTCCTGAGTAGCCTTAAGGTTGGGGTGCAATACTCCCTTATGGCCTCAGGATGCTACTGTTACCCATGATGCAGGATCGTCATGTGGGACAAGCAGCATGTGGGACAAGTTTCTTATTGTTTATCATCCATGTGCAGAGGATGCACGGGGGATGGTGCTCGGTGGATGACGTGAGGGATGAAACCAAGTTGGAGACCGTGACCGGTTTAATACCGCAGCGGCTATGGTCCTCGTGCCAACCCCCTCTGACTGGAGCTATTGCAGCCTCTGAGTCAGAAGCGGGTCTGTGGCATTTTCGCTCATAGGAGGGCAACGGACTTTGAGGACTCCACCACAGTGGAAAGTGGACTCTGAGGAAAGTTAAAATCTTACAGACTGGATGACATTGTGCGCATAATGGGTAGTTTGCCTGTACTATTGACTGTCATTCACTTTTGGTACAATATCCCCCACTCAGAATATTTACTCTTCGTATATAGTCCATGGGCACTTATGTTATTTCTCATGTAAAAAATTGAACCGCCTTTCGACATTCGAAGGCACAACTGAGAGACCTATCACAAAAGGGGTGCAAAAGCAGAACATCCTTTCTCTTGTGTTTGCTTTACCAAACAAATGCATTGGCCCCTAATGGACGTTTGACTTTCTATCTAAGGAAGTTGTGAACAAAAGATGTTCTCAGTCCTGGTCCCTGGTGCACATAATGAGTTTTCATTACAAAGCACCTAAAGAGTCTATTTCCTTTATTGAACCAATTAAGTCTTGACTCACATTAATAAAGGGGTTGGTGGTTTTTAAAGAGATTAGAAAGACACGTGTGATCCTGGTGCTTTATTTCCCCTCCTAGTTAAAAATGGCTTCTATTTACATTCTAGAAATGTAAACAAATTCTAGAAAAGTGTTTGACACCCAGGAAAACAGTTTGGTTAGACACACAAAGCCATTTTAGATAGATTGCCTTTACAAGGGTGTAGTCCAAATGATGTCCCATCTTTCACTGTCCCTGGGTACACCCATGTGTGTCCTTAAATACCAGGACTTGCATTTTTCCAGTGGTTCTTTTCAGCCTAATTAATTAGCCAGGCTAATTCAGCCTGTGGCAGAGAGTTTGTGCTAGAAGGCCTGGGTGTAGGGGAGTGAAGGGGGATTCTGTATAACTGTCGATACGTTACTCCAGAAATGCTAGGCCACACACAGCCATCCATGAGAACAGAGTTGCACAAAGGCCAGCACACATTCCTTTTTCCATTCGGTCATTTAAGACAACCACTGTTGATATAATTACTATTGAGTTGACTACCAGACGCTTTTGTCTGAAGGGACTCATTCATTCACTTGCAGAGCAGGCTATTTGATGACACTGTTAAGGTACCTTGTCAAGTTAAAATGCCAGTTCCTCTTTTGGGATTTGAAAATGTAAAGAAAGTGAAAAAAATACAGTGATTTAACTGTAAAAGTATATAAATCTCTATATTTTCATCCAAAAAATATTTTTGTAAGCCTAAGAGAAACTCAAAATGATTGCAAAATAAAAGTAAATTAGTCACTCATGCCGTTGTTTGTGATTGTGTTTCTCAGTGTCACTTTGAGAATGATGAAACGTCTACCTCTTCTTGAATCTACTGTGACATGAGCCCCCCTGTAAAGGACAATAGGGGGAGACAAGGGCTGCTTCAGTCTGAATGTCTTCATTCTTACATGCCTTGCAGACTCACCCCTAAATTAGATTCTGTCAATGTCCATTAGTCCTGGACACCTTTTTTTGGGAACTCCAGGTACTGTAAGGCTCACCAAATCAGGATTTCCTCTTAGGCACTTTAGATTGATCTTGGCATACCTGCATTTCTCACAAACACGGGCCCTCTCGCCATCGCACGGGTCATTCAAGAGACACTCGGATTCTTCAAGAGACACTTAGGGGTTAGTGTGTCAGGTCCTCATCACGTCTAAGTAATAAAACACGTTTTGTTCCATTTGAATGTGTTACAATACATTTGTGAGTTTTTACGTCTTTCTGTGTCGTTGCCCTGCTCCTCTGAGCCCGGGGCCTGTGTGTCATTGCGTTCATTGTGCTGTCCTTGTGACTCATCTGTTTTCTCTGTTCTACAGAATGGAAGTGGGGCTTCTTTCCTTCCTAAGGGCCTGTACTGCCCTAATTTAATATTGAGTTGGGACAGAAGTCATTAAAAAACCTTGTAACCTTTCCCCCTCGAAGAAACAAAAAAGTTTATCTCGTAGAGCTCCAGATCTTACAGTTACGCATAAGACCCAGTATTGGGACCTCCTGAGTGGCTCAGTCAGTAAAGGTTTGAATGTAATTTGTTGATTGTGACCGGGAGAGCATGGCCTGGGCTTGGATGGCTGGGAAATGGCAGGGCTCTACACGGATACCAGCGTCTGCTCTAGACTTCACAGGTGCAGGCTGTCATTGCTGTTGGGAGGGCTGCTCCCCTCCAGCACTAAAACTCCTGTGCAGGCTGTGTAAGGAGACACATTTTACTACTTCCTCACTCCCCGTGTGGAGGCAGGATTCATAGTTGAATCGAGATGCATTACCACAATTGGCAATTCATAAGAAAATGACCAGAATCTAGCTTTTGTTCATCTGGTCAACAGAAAAATGGAACAATGTCTCATTAACAAACATTTTGTAACATTATTAAATAACGAATGAGCTGTTTTAACCGTTCAATATTTTCACAACCAAAAATATCATAGCCATATAGTAGGCATAGAAAATTAATGGCTGGGAGGAGGCAATATATCTAAACATATACAGTGCAAAGAAGTAATTTGAAAAATAATTTAAATATATACACTGGTCTGATGAAAACATAAAAGATTATTTAATTAAACATTATATGGGTTCTTTTTGTAAAGGTGATTATGGTGACTGTTATTTACATTGTTCTTCTGTGCGGGACCATGCCCAAGACATTAATAATATCTATCATCACATATTACCAAGTCGTTATTATATTTTTGTGTTTAATCTGTTATAATAAGAATAAGGATTTTAAGCACTTCGTTGTAATGATTTCATTAAAAAGCCAAAAATTGTCCACTTTTTTGTAACCAGACACAATTGACTGTCATTCACTTTTGGTTCAATATCCCCCACTCAGAGTAATTACTCTCCATATATAGGCCATGGGCACTAATGTTATTTCTTATGTAAAAAATTGAGCCGCCGATCGACATTCGAAGGCACAACTGAGAGACCTATCACAAAAGGGGTGCAAAAGCAGAACATCCTTTCTCTTGTGTTTGCTTTACCAAATAGGCAGCTGCCAGGCAAACAAACGCATTGGCCCCTATGATGGACATTCGACTTGCTATGTAAGGAACTGGTGAACGGAAGATGTTCTCAGTCCTGGTCCCTGGTGCACATAATGAGTTTTCATTACAGAGCACCTAAAGAGTTTATTTCCTTTACTGAACCAATTAAGTCTTGACTCACATTAATGAGGGCTGATGGTTTTTAAAGAGATTAGAAAGTCCTTGAATGCGCATGTGGTCCCGTTGTATCAGGACTTGAGAACCACTATGTATGGAATCTTGTGTGTTCTTTTTTGTCCAACCTACAGCTTAATGAATTAGGTGCAATCACACCGTTAACCGAATCATAGGCTCACTCAAAATTGCTTGATAATTGTCTGTTAATGGAGTCCTTTGTCACAGAAATGATTTTCTTGTATGCCCTTGTGAATGGGTTTTTTAATTATGGAATACTATATTGTGAGTGGGCATTAACAAAATGAATGAGTTTTTAATCAATTAGTGTACCAGTCAGAGGATTGCAAAATGACCTGTGAAAATTGCCCCACATTCTGTTGGCGTGTAAGCCCATGCATGAAATAAGTCATGCTATCTTCACAGTTTTCTCATGGAGTTAAACTTGTAGGTTCCAGAGAATGGTGTCTGTATTACAATAAATAATAAATCAAAATAGAAGTATCAATGGTGCAATTGGCAGTTTGCGTTTCCTCTTGTACACAGAGTTGGCCTTAATGTTGAAGCATTGCATGCTGGGTTCCTTCAGTGCTCTAGGTGTCTGAACCAAAGAAGACCTTGCGAATCAGGTTTTTATCATCTGTTTCAGCGTTATGCCAGCCTCTCGGGGGAACCAATTGATGGCTCACCCTCTGTGAAGCCCCCTGGGGTGTTACCCAGAAACACACAAAGGTCAGTGGCATTCAAACAGAATCTTTATTAGACAATCCGAGAATTAAAAGGTATAATTGGTTGGGCACTGATCACTCTCAGAAATTGCTGTCAAATTAGACTTGCCTATGTAAAGGGACCATGATGCCTACCTTCACATGGATTGAAGAGAGGAACATTCATGAAAGAGGTTATAACTACTGCCAAAAGACCATCCCAGTCTATGTCAAGTTTGGTCAGTGATGTGGCAGGGTAGGCAGTGCCCCACCAAAAGAAATGTTGATATTACATGAGAGTTTTATTAATTCAACATTTATTCATATTGTAACGGGGATGGAAAGCAGCGCTTCCCCCGCCAATGGCGTTCAACCATCCCCGAGGGGGCTGCTGGGAAGCCTGGCCCCCGAACTGTTAATAATGTAAATAACGTGTTCGAAGCTCCGTCTTTTAATGACGTTGATGTGTGGTAGTTCAGTTTAGTTAACTGTATTGATAGGTGTTTTTGTGGTTAAGATTTAGTTCCCTCATCGTGGACTGGTTTGCTTGTTTGTGTGGGGGCTTTCTGCGTTTTCCCTTGTGTCTGTTCCGCCTTTGTCAAGGCGGTCGTAAGCGCATGTGTAAATAAAGAGCATGTCTTCCTGTTTATCGGTGTCTGACTCCTTGTTTGAACCCAGCAGAGTAGTAGCACTCCGAAAAACGCTACAATATGTTTATTCATTGTATTTGTTTTATTTAAAATATTAATTGTTATCTCAGGAATACACGTACTCCAGCAAAGTAGTCAGAATATTTGTTTTGAAAGTATTATATACTCTTTTTGCTCCTAAAAACTAACGTTTCGTGCAGGAGTTTGAAGGACATGGCCGTTGAGGCAGAGGCTAGCTGTGCCTCTGCAGTTTGGTCCAAAACCCTAAGCTAATAAACTGTTTTGTATTTTAAATCTGTGCTGACACCGAGTTTGTTTTCTCTTTTTTTAATCCTAGTGCGCCGTCACCAGACGCTCATTGCGTGTCGGTCTGTGCGCCTTTAGCGCATCATGTAGGGGCGAATAAGCTGTGTTGTACTTCAAAGCTGTGCTGCTGACACAATGTTTTCTGACTATTTTTTCAAATCCTGGTGCGCCGTCACCAGACCCTCAGTGTGTGGGGCATGTCTGTGTGGGTTTACGCATTTTGTAGGAGTGAATAAGCTGTCTTACTTGTAGGTTCGCTGACACCCGGGGGGGGGGGGGGGGGGGGGGGGGGGGGGGGGGGGGGGGGGGGGGGGGGGGGGGGGGGGGGGGGGGGGGG
>JAOYSI010008834.1:0-11286 GCA_025775065.1 Hiodon alosoides | reverse complement strand
TGAATGTATCTTTACCTCTGCTCTTGACTGACTGCAGTGAATGTATCTTTACCTCTGCTCTTGACTGACTGCAGTGAATGTATCTTTACCTCTGCTCTTGACTGACTGCAGTGAATGTGTCTTTACCTCTGCATCGTCGTTTTCTCTGCTCTTTCTCTGCCTTGGCTCTGGAAGTAATTGCACTGGTTACTGTGGCACAGGTTGCTGTGACATACGTTTCTGTGACGCTGGTTGCTATGGCGCTGAGTACTGTGGCACAGGTTGCTGTGACATACGTTTCTGTGACGCTGGTTGCTATGGCGCTGAGTACTGTGGCGCTGGTTGCTATGGCGCTGAGTACTGTGGCGCTGGTTGCTATGGCGCTGAGTACTGTGGCGCTGGTTGCTATGGCGCTGAGTACTGTGGCACAGGTTGCTGTGCACCGGTTAGTAACCGGTATGCAATTCCTTTTGTTTCAATGTGTATGGAGAAAAGGATACCAAACGAATCCCTTTTCCCTGGAGAAAAGGATACCAAACGAATCCCTTTTCCCTGGAGAAACGGATACCAAACGAATCCCTTTTCCCTGGAGAAACGGATTTGGCCGGGCTGTTTTAGGATTTTTCCGTCACCCGTGGGAGAATTTAGAAAAATTGGTGTTAACCAATGCTATCTTTAAAGCTTACGGATTCAGATGTACTGCCAAAATAGACATACTTAAAACTGTTTTACAGTTTTGTACAATGGTAGTTCCTTAATAGTTTTATATTCGAAACAAGGGCATAGAACAAAAACAAAAATTCAGTATAAAGTAGTTTTATTTTAAGAAACTTAAAGTAAGCATTCCGGTATTTCTCCTGTGTTAATCCCTTTTACGGCTCTTGTTCCTGACAGTAACATGAGTGATCAAGGTCAGAGGTTTTTCCAAGCACGCTGTCGCCTTAGCTGGTTATTAATAACAAACAAGCGCGCCCCATAGGTTTGGTGAAGCAAACCAAACACCAAAGACGTCTGGATTGGGTGTTATTGACCTTCCTCAATAGAGTGACAGGCAGCACATGTATTATTAAACAGCTTCCGGCTCCGCTGTTGAGCTCTTGAGATATGATGCCCTTTTAATGTAAAAGATGGCTTAAGCGTTTTGCTCTTAATCTCAAGGTCTAGTGGAGATGCCATCCGAGACTGGTGGCACAGCTACGGAAGGAATGGACACCTGGATACCGAATCAAAGGCGTTTTGTTTGAATTGTACCTTCACCGAGCCTCCTACAGCTTTCCCATCTGGATGTTTGTAGTTGGACAGTAAGTAATGGACTCCCATTTCAGTTGTGCACGGCAGCTGTGTCACGTAGGTGCGTCATGTGTTTGTGTCCTGTAGCCAGCCTGCGCTGTGTTTGTTCAGTGCGTGGTGTTGCGTGTTCCCCTGTTCCATCCCCGTTCCATCCCCGTTCACCATCTTAATGGGATGGCTGTGGGTGGGCCACTGTGTGAACAGGGATCTGGTGTGACTTTTGATTTCATTACATTTCATTTCTTTGCTTGTTCAGTGCGTGGTGTTGCTTGTTCGGTGCGTGGTGTTGCTTGTTCGGTGCGTGGTGTTGCTTGTTCGGTGCGTGGTGTTGCGTGTTCGGTGCGTGGTGTTGCTTGTTCGTGCGTGGTGTTGCTTGTTCGGTGCGTGGTGTTGCGTGTTCGGTGCGTGGTGTTGCTTGTTCGGTGCGTGGTGTTGCTTGTTCGGTGCGTGGTGTTGCGTGTTCGGTGCGTGATGTTGCGTGTTCGGTGCGTGATGTTGCTTGTTCGGTGCGTGGTGTTGCTTGTTCGGTGCGTGGTGTTGCGTGTTCGGTGCGTGGTGGTCTTTGTTCAGTGCGCGATGTTGCTTGTTCAGTGCGCGATGTGTGCGGTGATCCGCGGCCTGACAGTCGATGGGACATGAAGAGGCAGGGCTGTGCTCATGTTGTTGTCCCCCCCCTCCCTCTGCGTCTCACTGCACCCCAGGATGAGGCCCCCTGCCCTCGACACCCTTTCAGAAAGCCAGATTTCACCTCCAGGGATGGGCTCATTTAAACCAAGGCTTAGGACCGTTTTTGTCCCCCTTTTCGGTCTCAGGCTGGCCTTAAATCAAAGTATTACCCTTAGCAATTTACAAACCTGCTTCAGACCTTAACCTTTGTCGACCTTTTCTCTCCCTGCTGACGTGGGGCCAACACCAATATCAATTTGGTGATAATCTATTGGCCGGCATCAAAGGCAAGAAAACTGTTTATGAGGAGCCTGAGAATGCCTTCTGCACAATTCTATACCCTACCTCTTCCTCTTCCTGAAAGTCAGAATGTGGTTTAAAGCTGCGGACGTATCTGCCTTATCATAGGAAAGGTCACATAGTACCATCCCCGTTCGCATCCCTGTTCCATCCCTGTTCCATCCCCGTTCCCATCCCCGTTCCCATCCCCGTTACCATCCCCGTTACCATCCCCGTTTCATCCCCTTTTCCATCCCCGTTCCCATCCCTGTTCCATCCCCGTTCCATCCCCGTTCCCATCCCTGTTCCCATCCCCGTTCCATCCCTGTTCCATCCCCGTTCCCATCCCTGTTCCATCCCCGTTACCATCCCCGTTACCATCCCCGTTACCATCCCCGTTACCATCCCCGTTACCATCCCTGTTCACCATCTTAATGGGATGGCTGTGGGTGGGCCACTGTGTGAACAGGGATCTGGTGTGACTTTTCATTTCATTACATTTCATTTCTTTGAATCTGGAGAATACCAGTGTTTGCTGTTTGAGAAGATCTGAGCCTAAGCGTTGTCACCCTTCTCCATTTTCTGTTAGACTGTAATCACGTGACCCTTAAGTACTGGAGTAAATTAGGGAAGGAAGGAAAATGATTATTATAAGTATAACCACTGGTAATATTCACCAAAGCTGATCTAAAGCACCAGTGAGTCATAGTTAAGTTCTTCTTCTGTGTAGTCATAATCACCTGTCACAGACAGCCATGCGGTTCAAAGGGGAGCATGTGATAATGGCCCCCTAAGAGAAGGTTGGAGACAGGCTTCTCATTCACGCTCATTTACACGGAAACAAAATCTTTTCAGCCTTTTTAACGTAATGCTGGGAGACTGAATACTGTTTTTATCTTAGAAATGACCAATATTACATTGAAAGAAGGCGAAACGACCTATAAAGTGTTTTCCTTTATATATTTATCGTTCTTGTGTTCTAAAAGGCTTTATGTTTGGCCTTAAGACTTGAAAAGGTTTTAGGTCTTTAAAATTCTGAGATATTTAATGTTTTTGGTTCCCTCAGTTTGACTTTCTGTGTGAGAAGTTTAGGATCGCCATGTCGATGAGGTCTCTGTGCCTGTGTGTGTGTGTGAGCTGTAGGGGTAGTCTGCGTACAGAGCGCGTTTACACATGGCAGGTGAAAGGTTACCCTGAAGCCTGAAAGGGTTTCAGCGTTCCACGCGAACCAGACGGCGGAGATGGAGACCTTCTGTCCACTGCCCGGAGAGTCTCCTCCACACACTGTGCCCGGTGAGAGAGTGCTGGCGTATTCGGTGGAAAGAGGCTTACGCCAAACTCAGCGGCTGTGTGAATTGGTACGCTTCTCCGTCACAGGGCCTGGCCCTGTGCAAGCAGAGGCGGTCATGGTCACTCAGTGAAGTGTTCAAAATGGCGCTTTAACGCAGTAAGCTGCCTCTGCCTAAACAGATCAGGATGGGAGAGGCATGTTTTGGGCGATGTTCCGCCTGGGTGACTGCTCACAGGTTCACCAGGTTTTATCGGAGGAGTGTTGTAGACGCACAGTCTCTTGGATCACGACCCGGTGAGGTTAGAGTGTATACCCGGGCCCTGATGCTTAGCGCTACAGCTGACCCGTAAATGTCCACCTGAGAGCTGAGAGAGGAGAGCGTTGATGGAGTTAAAGATTGTGGCAGAGCGCTTAGCAGCTGTCTGAGCCTCCGTTTGATGGGAGACACACTGAGATCCAATACTGCTTTATTATGTGGGAAAGGGGTTCATAGCCTCTGTAAACCCCAGAGAGCATGCCCTGATACAGCAGTGTAAATACTTTATACCTGTTGTCACGATACCCAAATATATACAAATGACATGTATTTCTGTCTAATTTATTTCCTGGATTCATTTATTACAACGGGATTTGTATCACAAAACACACACTTGTCGGCCTTTAAACTCTTTATAGAGGTTTAGGTGATAGTCAGTTAAACACACTCCTGGTCAGTTAAATGTTTAGCGAGGTTGCTTGTGTTTTGAAGCACTGCTTACATGTTGGTGCGGTCACATGTTCTGGGGTGGCCTTTTTCATTGGCTTGGTGAGCAAAGTGCTGCCCTATTCTACCCTTCCTAGTCAACAGGTTTCGGTTGACTAGCAACAGCGAGTTCTCCGACTGTAGCCGCTGCTAACCCACGCCTCTCATCTGCTTTTGCCCCCCGGCTCCCACGCGCCGGCAGCGTGTGCCAGAGCGCGGGCGTGACGTCACACGCCGGCAGCGTGTGCCAGAGCGCGGGCGTGACGTCACACGCCGGCCCGCTTGTCTTAAAGAACCAGACCAGCTTTTTATCGCTGCTGTTCCACAGCCTGTTTCGGCTATAAAAGTACCGTTCTTTTCTAAATGCCAGTATAGTACCGCTGCTGAAAAATCTGTACCTCCGTATAGTACCAGTACCGGAGAGCACGTCCTGATACAACAGTGCAAAATACTTCTCTCTGTAAACTGGGGAAACCTAGGACCTGAATTGTTAATAATAATAATTTTTTCAGAATTGAAAAAACGGAAGAAAGCAGTGAAAGTGATTACACGATTAATGTTTTTATTTTAGTTAGATGCGTGAGAAGGGCCATGGGGGATAAAGGAAGCCATGGGAAGTTTTGGGATTAGAGCTTGCAGCTGCCCACAGAGATTATCGAGTCCGTCTGGAAAGGATTAGGGTACAGATGGGACGACCCACGCCCTTCAATTTAGACCTGGGGAAACCTAGGCTTTGTACAGAGGAGAGACAAGTCATTTGATTCGTGCATTTGACCTTTTCTGTACTTTTGAATAATAAATATTTAGAGTAAGTCAGAACTGAAGGTGAAGATTAATAGCTAGTAAACAGATGTGTGCAGTCCTGGCTATCTCTGTCTAGCGTGGCTGTGTTGTTGTTCTTAAATGAGCTCAGTAGCGTGTTCAGTGGCGAATAGCCACCACTGCTGAGATCAAACTCGCAGACCAGATTAGACAATGTGTCCGTAGAAGGAAATGAAAAACCCAGGGCGCCGTGTGGGTTGCGTAAGACCCATGGGTACCCGGCATGTGAACTGGGCCTGCCAGGAAAGCAGCAGATTGGCACAGGAGGTCCGGACACTTCTGATGGAAGCGCTCACAGTGCAGGTAGAGGTGGACAGATTGCAGGTGTCCCGGGGTGGAGCTCTGCTGAGGCGCTACATTCAGACACCTGCACGCTGTCACACGCCCTTCACGCCCTTCGCGCCCTTCGCGCCCTTCGCGCCCTCTGTGCCCTTCGCGCCCTTCGTGCCCTTCACGCCCTTTGCGCCCTTCGCGCCCTTCGCGCCCTCCATGCCCTCCGCGCCCTTCGTGCCTGTCCAAGGCTCCACTGACCGGGCGTTTCCAGCCGGATTTGGATCTTTTCTGCTTGTATCACCGTGCTTTGGCCACCCTGGTGTGGCAGAACCTGACGCTGCTCTCATTGAATGACTAAATGAAAATGTTTTTATAGGTTTTAGCCATGACACAATGTTAAGCCAGACTTGTAACCCTGGATTCACCAAATCTTTTTCAAGGCATGAAGAGGCCACTGAGTCCAACCCGGCTCCTGGAGGGCGGCCGGCCGTGCGTCTCGTTTGGCTCCTGCGTGGACCTTAAAGAGGCCAGCAACGGCCATACGGAGCTGCAGCAACCCCAGGAGAAGAAGAAGCTGCTGTTCTCCCTGTGCGAGGTCTGCAACATTCAGCTAAACTCAGCCGCACAGGCGCAGGTTCACTACAACGGCAAGTCTCACCTGAAGAGGGTCAAACAGCTCAACAACGGGGAGCTCCCTCCCACCAGCTCAGCCAGCACAGGTAGGCAGAACCGCGCCCACCGTCACTGTGATCTGCACATGTAGGCAGAACCGCGCCCACCGTCACACTGATCTGCACATGTAGGCAGAACCGCGCCCACCGTCACTGTGATCTGCACATGTAGGCAGAACCGCGCCCACCGTCACTGTGATCTGCACATGTAGGCAGAACCGCGGCCACCGTCACTGTGATCTGCACAGGTAGGCAGAACGGCCACATGTAGGCAGAACAGGCACAGGTACGCAGAACAGGCACATGTAGGCAGAACGGCCACAGGTAGGCAGAACGGGCACAGGTAGGCAGAACGGCCACAGGTAAGCAGAACAGGCACAGGTAGGCAGAACGGGCACAGGTAAGCATATGCTTCTCCTTGACCAAATACAGGACCACGGTTTGTAGTGGTATCGTCTGTGTTGCGTATCCTTGCATTTCTGCGAGTTGAGAAAATCAAACTGTCACATGCCCCACACTGCCTACAAATCTGAACTTTTTATTTTATTTTTAATTTACCACCTTAATACTGCCTCTGAAGACAGAGTCTGTACTTACATCTAGTTTCTGGAGCCTTCAGCCTTTGTATGGTTGTTATGTGGGCTGTTTTGGAGATTCTGTAGTCACTGGGTTTTGTGTGGGCATAACCAGATGGAAACTCTTCTCCAGTCAGGCTTGGTTAGCGTGCTGCCCAGACATACCAGGGGGAAATGAAGGATTTCTTACCACTCACTGCTGTAATGGAAAAGCTTTATATCAAAAACACTCACAGGATTGACAAGTGGATTCACTTTTCTGCTTCTAAACTTCAATGTCGGGGGGCGTTTGGTTTCTGCAGACATGATGAAGTAATGTTTACAGGAAATTAAATGGAAGTTAAGTGAGTTGTAGTTTAGTTCAGAGTTGTCCGTTTTATTTACAGAAGATATAATAAAGTGTTCTCAAAGAGAACCTGCTTTGTTTGTCTTTATTTAGGTCCAGGGTTTGAGATGCTGCTTGTGTTAAAGCTACCTCAGAAATCAGCCAATGGCTAGCAGGATTACCATGGGTGCATTTCAGACAGGCAGATGAGTCAAATATGTACTGAAAGTATTTTAAATGCTTTTCTTTGTGTGATTGAAATATTTAAATACATTCCAAATACATTTTTAAGCAAAGATTTATTTGAACAACATGACTAATGACCTGAAAGTATTTACAGTATTCAAAATGAATTTAAATTATTTTAAAAGTGGTCTAATATTCTATTAATTAAAGGAATGTAATAAACATGTTGTGGAAAAGCCTAGTGACCTGTTTTACTGCAACACCTCCGTTTTAATTAGTCCAATAATGGTTTATTTATTTACTGTATATATTCAATTTTGTATCAGTAATTAGTGATTAGTGAAATTTTTGTTTCCTTTAAGAATAGTTTCACTGCTTGGCTTGAATTTGTGCAGTATAAAGGCTACATGTGTATTATAAACTTGATTTAAAGCTTTGAATCCTATGAAATTTAACTTTTACATGTATTTTTTTATGTATTTTGAAAGACGTTTTATTTTTGAGGATGTTAAATATTTTAAAATTTTCCGATAATTGTTTATTTTTAGCATTGTTATTGAAAGTAATTTGAGCATTTATAATTGACCCATTATGATTATGGACCTGCATGTTTTGGTGGGTTAATAAATAGTGGATATAAACTGAATTTAAACAAATAGTTTCAGTGTAATATAATGCCATATCTGTCCATCTGAACAGTCAGACTCAGTTGTAAATTTTTTAAGAGATGTTTTACGATGTGGCAGACAGTTCCACACGATAGGGTGTCCTGTGCGTTTAAATATTCAGGGGCCCTGCACCCATTATTCAGTGTAGTTTGAGCAGGACATATGTAATTACAGCTGGTGGGGACAGTGAACTGTGTAGTGTGAGAATCCTCAGAATACCGGAGTTAATACCCCACCCCCAAACAGGGAATTAAGTTATCATTCCCCTCCTCACTTGGCTATAAGGTTGAGTACTTCATTCGTGTTTGAAATTACTCTGTAAGTGTATTATTTATGGCAAGTGTTTCCAATGTCCGCTCTGTGCTCTTGATTTCAGCCTTCTTATTGGATGGCTGCCATAACGTATCGCCACTAGGTGGCAGTGTTAACATTTCCAATGTGGTACTGACATCTCTTTTCAGACCTGCTGTTAGTATGCATGGTGATTGCCAAGTTCATTATAAGTGAAGTAGGTGATCATTCCTCATGAGGTGATTTGCATTGACCTGTAATAGCTGCAGAGAGATGGCAGATAGAGAAGTATAACCGTTATAGTCATTTCCGCCTAGTTCCAGTGTTTCTGAAGAAATGTGTGTTTTCCAGAGCACTCTGGTGATACATGTATTAGAGGAGAGCCTCTAGTGTATTGCTGTTTAGCAGGTTCCTCTAAGGTTCCTCTAAGGTTCCACTAAGATGTGTTGAGAATCCTGCCATCACTGAGCCGGCAAATTTTCTCGTCCCCATGGTCAGGGGGAGACAGACGCCACCAATCAGAAACGCGTTTCCTTAATTATTCAAGATGCTCTAGGTGTTTGTTTTATCCGCTAAATTATGTCAACTGGGTAGCTGCGTAGAGTGCGTCACAGTTTTCAAAACGTGAACCTCACACTTAAAATACCTGTCTCTGATCATAATCTGGAAGTTGACTATAATTAGTGTGTATCTCACAACTTTCCAGCCTTTTGTGAGGACGGAACCAGGCTCTGTGGAAAGGCCATGCAGTGTGTGATTAATGCACCCTGTGAGTTCTTCACCCCAAGGACCCCATCCAGTACGAACAGATGGCGCTACCAAGAAGCCTCTTTACTAGGACTTGTTTATTTGCTTTTCGTATAAAACGGCTTCTGTCTGAGTGTTAGGAATTATGCTAATGAAAATATCAAATTTTCCGTCTGACTGCCACGATGCCGTGGCGATTTTGACAGGAATGCTGACGTGGTAGAAACGCGGTCTGATACGCCATTGTTGGGCGACCACAACCTTGAGTGTCTCTGGGAGTTAATTGACCTTGCCGACAGATTGCCTCCCTCATTGGTCTTTTCCGCACGTGCTCTATGCGCGACGGAGGCTTCCGGTAATTGGATTTTGCAGTGGAATGTGTTTGAGAGCGGTGCGATGCTTGGTACGCACACAGAGGACAGGGTGCGGTTGTGTTAGTCAGGTGTGAAAGAGTCCTGCTGGATCTGACTCATCTGAGATAGGGTGGCTGCTGTCGCCTGGTTTGGTTTCTGCACCAGCACGTTTCTGCAGCTTCGTCTTCTTTTGAAAAATATGAATGAAAATTAACCCAAATTGCTTTTTTTAGACTTTCTGGGGAGAATGCATTATTTCGATGTGTGTGTGTGTGTGTGTGTGTGTGTGTGATTGTGTGTGTGTGTGGTGGGACTCTGCAGTTAATTGTGTGTGTGTGTGCGTGCGTGTGGGTATGCGCGTTTCTGTGTTTGTGTATGTGTGTGTGGTGGGACTGTGCAGTTCAGTGTGTGTGTGTGTTTGTGTGTGTGTTTGTGTTTGTGTGTGTGTGAGAGTTTTCACAGAGTCTTCTGAGTTCAGTCATTAATTACCTACGGAGCCTGACATCTCAAGCACTACACAGAAAGAAAAAGAGGGAACGGGGCATTATGTTGATCCTTTAACGCTGTATACCTTGGCAGTGAAAACGCAGTGAAAACCTTGGCAGTGAAAACGCTCTCTCATTAAGCAGCTCCGCCTTGGCTGGGGCTGTCCTCACTTTCTCCCTGGCATGGCGTTGGCGTTGGCGTTCGGCGTTGGCGCTCGCCGTTGGCTGCACCCATCACCCTCTGGGCTGCTTTCCTGGGCAGCCCGTGCTGTACGCCGGTCTCTCTACGGGAGATCCCCTGATCCTTTCCGTGCATCTCACCGGCTACATTCCTCCACAGGGCTCTTCGTTTATCCGGACAGGAAGTTACTGCCAACCTGGAGAGCTCAAACAGAGGACACATTCACGGTTATAGAGACACTTTTCTAGCACCGTCCCAAGATATATTGTAAAACCTTTATTGTTATACAATTTTTAACAGACTTTAACAGATTTTAAAGTGTGCTCGTTTGGAAACGAACCTGTAGTCATATATTTCGAAAGCTTATGTCTTCGAAACTGGTAGCACGATGATCTTTATTTCCAAGATTCATTTTGAAGAGTTTGTATAGGTTGTGGGCGGGTCTGAGACTAGACCCACACACACAGAGGATCCGAAAGATTATTTTAACATTAAAATGTTTCATCAACCAAGGGTTGTCAATTCAGGTTATATTTACTCAAGTGGGGTTGAGGGAAATAACATATTTAGCCTTTGTGTTGATATGCTGTTTGTAACGCCTCAAAAACATATAGTAATAACACTGCTGTTTTAAATTAAAATTAAAATACGTAGATTTTACTGATAGCCAGAAGTAGAAACGTTTTGGAAAGTGGGACGCAACCTGTTTTTGTCATTAAAGGTTTGTTATGTAACTGTATGACTTTGCTTACAGTACTTTTCTGATTGCGGTTTTGTACCATGGTTCTGGATGACTCAGTGTTTTACAGCCATTGATTTACCTCAATACTTAAGCTGCAGGACGGAACATTTAGAACATTCCTCCTGGAACGTGTCCTCTGGTGTTGATCAGAATGGGCCAACTCTGTTAGCAGAGAATCAGAAGAGTTTGTAATTCTAACGATGCGTGGAAGCAAGTCACTTTTCTGTCTCTGTCATTTGACACGTGTAAAGCGAAGAAGGCATGAACAGGTGTTACTACACCTTCAAAACGATGACTTGATGTAACTGAGATATCCTGGTTTGACATTAGCCAACAGTGTAAAGCCAGCCGGGCTAAATATTCAGTTACGCTCCGTGAGTATGCTGTTTGGCAGCCGGCGCGCGGCAGGCTTCAGAGGCCCGTCCGCCGCTCTGTGCCATCGCTCTGCACCAAATCACTCATCCCATGTCCTTCTGCTCCGTCCCCTCACCTTCCTTCATCCTCCTGTGAGGAGTGATCGCTGTTCTGAATTTATGGCCGGCTATTTTAATTACTTCAGTCATTGATTAACCCCACCAACTGTAACCATTGGCTTAAAGCTGAAAGAGAGAGCTTTATTTTTAGCGAGGGGACAACAACCAAACAGATTTGTGTGTGTGTGTGTGTGTGTGTGTGTGTGTGTGTGTGTGTGTGTGTGTGTGTGTGTGTGTGTGTGTGTGT
>JAOYSI010008829.1:0-42367 GCA_025775065.1 Hiodon alosoides | reverse complement strand
CATGCGTGAAATAAAGAGCACGTCTTCTTGTTAAAGCGGTGTCTGAGTCTATGCTTGAACCCAGCAGAGTAGTAGCATTCCGACATAACGCAACAATACACAGTCGTTATATGGTCAGTGGATGACAGGGGCTTGCTCTCTTTCTGAGTAACATTAAATAGAAATACTCTACATGAGGAGAAAACTTACCCGTATTAGTATAAAGATAGTATTAATCCAATGCGAAGCAATGGCGGAAGCTAGCTATCATACGGTAACGTGGTGCATTTCTAAACGTCCATAAACCTTTAAATATCATCACATTGCATGATCATATTTATAATGATTGTAAAACAGAATACCTTTCAACTTAAAATACGTAGAATTGCCTCTTCAATTTAAAAAAACAAACAAAAAAAACGCCTCCAGTAAGAGAAACCACAGCCGAGCTGGGTCAGCACGTCACCAAAGACACGTAACCCCAGACACATGCAGGCAGAGATGCAGTCGCACTAATAAAACATCCATACATACATATACCTGATCTGGGGGGGGAAATAGTCCAATCATCTGGTGGTCAATAGACAGATTTCCTTCAATTCGACTCAAATAAGGCAAACCAACGTGTCAGTAAAGCACAGTGCCACAAATGTATCTTTACGCAAAAGGAAGAAGATAAAAAAACAATCAAAAACAGCTCTGTTGTGTGTGTGGCTATACAACAGAAACATAATACAATAATACAACTATTGGTCCATCTAACAGTAACGAATTTTTCAATAATATACCGTTCTAAATAGTATCTGATAAAATCGCACAGATAACAAATAATAACTATATATACAAATACCAACAACAAACAGGGGAAATTATATTGTTAAGGATATTGTCAATATATGGTATTTATTCATCTAGTAGAATCGGGTCAATGTTCCATTGTCCGACCTGTTTAAACAGATTTTTTTTCTCATTTTTTGAGAATAAAATATAACTATGAGAACATATTTAGTTCTTCGATTACTCAAAGCGCAGCCGCAAGTGATTCGTGCCTGGCTGAACTGATTGAAAGAATCGTTCAGATTCTGAATGAATATTCCGAATCCGAATATTTCAATTTTTTGAAACTGAACTGGGTCTCGTTCAGTGAATCACTAATTTGGGACGTATACGTTTACTTGGTCAGACATTCTGGGAAGGCGTGCACCCCTCGCTTATCAGTCAGTGTAGTCTTTACACACGCCACTCAAATAAAGTAGAAGTTGCTGAACTGAACTTCATTGGCTACCCCATTTATCACTCAATCATTTGATAAGCGAAAAGATGGCGCAAACTGCTGCATTTGGTACATTTAGTTTGTGCTAGGGAGGGAGTCAGAGGAACGAATCTTTTTCTGACTCGATTCGTTTAGTTCTGAACGATTCGTTCGTTCGAATCTGCCCATCACTAACGAGTCAGCCATTCGTGCACACACAAGGCTTTACTTGGAAAGTTATCATTTGGCCAGTGAACTTAAACATTAAATATTCTGAGGGGAAAAAATGTGATATTCTATCATAGCTTGAGAAGGGATGCTTTCAATAGCTGAGATAATAAGTTGATATCTACAGTCTTGTTAATCGTGGTACGTTATGGTTGAAATTAAAGTAGATTTTTACAAAGCGATTAATTTGGAACAGGTTTACTGTGGGGTGCTAATTTATTTGAGATAATAATATGATTATGATATCACCAATGATTACAGACTAGACTTTTATCATCTAAGAAACATTACCAAAATTAGACCTTAAATCTATTTCTTTAATTTAGCTTTTTGATTTTATAGATTGTGGTTTTTATTTGTTTTAAACTGTATCTTTTTTTCTCTTTTTGGAATTTATAATGTTTGCTTGTTTAACTATTGATTTTAGTCTTTGTGTTCTTTGATTGTGATCTTTGTGATCTGTTAGCTTCTTGTTTGCTTTTTGTGCAGGGCCTTGACCCTTGTGGTATGAAAGGCACTCTATAAATAAAGATAATAATAAAAAAAAATAGGTTCTTTTTTTAAAGACAAATATAACAGCATCCTCTTTAGCTGGCAAATGTCAAATCACTTTGTGGCATAAACAGTGCTAACAATAAAAAGCTATGGACATTGCCATACTGTAATGAAACCTATAAATCATGTTCAGATATTACATTAGTATAAAATAATTTTGTTATTATTTTATCTTAATTGAGCTAAGTGTTGGATTTCTGACCACTTAAGCCTAAATAAAATTTCCCCTACACTCTCTCACTCTAAATACTCGCAGTGCCCTCAGCTGACCGATAGGCATCAGTTGCAAAGTATCACGGCACTAACGTAACCAACCCTTTTCAACCCCTTGACCCCTGGGTTTTTACCATCCCTAGACAGTAAAACACAGGTAGTCACACCTTCCTTAAAGACAAGATAAAAGACTGGCTTATTGAGTTAAAGACCAAAGTCTTTATTGCCAGGAACTAATTTACATCATTGTCTGTATCGAGCTTGTTGAACACTGCTACCAATAGCACATGATATAATAATAATAATAATAATAATAATAATAATAATAATTATTATTATTATTATATGGAATACCATTTCACTGGATAACCATTGTGGTTGAAGGTAAACACATTTATTTGCAAAGGTGGTTGTTCTCATAGTCGGTATTCTATTACGTTTGGAGTTTGAATGCAGTACACAAGTTCCTCACAATACCTCCTCCTCCACAGCTTTTAATAATATAACTATAATATTGATATTTTGTCATTGTTAGTATTTGTGCATTTTCTACGGGCAGAAAACTCCAGATATTGATAAGGAAGTTTGCACTTCAATGTCGAATTAGCACCATAAGATATGCCATTGAACGTAAAAGGAAGACATCAGACTTCCAGGCATCCATATCTATTGGTAGCAGTGTTCAACAAGCTCGATTCAACAAGCTTTGCGACTGATGCCTATCGGTCAGCTGAGGGCACTGCGAGTATTTAGAGTGAGAGAGTGTAGGGGAAATTTTATTTAGGCTTAAGTGGTCAGAAATCCAACACTTAGCTCAATTAAGATAAAATAATAACAAAATTATTTTATACTAATGTAATATCTGAACATGATTTATAGGTTTCATTACAGTATGACGATGTCCATAGCTTTTTATTGTTAGCACTGTTTATGCCACAAAGTGATTTTACATTTGCCAGCTAAAGAGGATGCTGTTATATATGTCTTTAAAAAAAGAACCTATTTTTTATTAAAATGTTGAATTTAATTTGCTTATTATTTGGGAAATAAAGAAAGGCACTATTAATTGATGTTTATTCAAAGTAACACATTCCAGCGGGCTGTTGATTAAACGGCAAGCAGTGAACTTAAAACTGCAATCAGTTCCAAGCCATAAGTCAAATTAACTACTGCTTCTCTAAATTGTCATGACATACCCTGGACAGATTTTAAGATTGTCACATATCCCACATAAAGTTAACCCTGACGTGTGGGTTTTTTTTAGAAGACAATTTATTTACTGTGTCTGACATCCATTCACTACATTTAAATTTATGTGCATGCTATTTACTACTCTGACGCTGATGTTGGTGGTTTATTAACGCATGACTAGTATGGAACCCAGAAAAAATATCAGTGAATTACTCTGCTGTTCAGACCATCCTTGAGCCTTGAGTATCACCCCGTGAAAATCGGTGTTGGTTTTTGTTTTTGCTTCATTGTCCATTATAAAGCAAACAAATGAGTCACAAATTCACTGTAATTGTTGTGAGTAAACATGTAGGGATCTTTTATCACACTTGGCTATACTGTAGCTGAGTTTAAACTGAACACATTATGTTGGATGTATAACAAGTTTTATTTATGCCTAACATATTTACAAACATAAATTATATGGTGTGAACATTGCGTCATGAATGAATCCCCCCAGATTTGGTTAATTATTTAATCATTTCATAATGTCTCAAAATCTTGAATCAACTTAATGATATGTTAATGACTTTGGTTGTCAAATACTTATATATATATATACAAATACTGAGGTTTTTTGGCTTTCAAATTAGTATAACTGCCCCTTGTGGTGTTTTTTAGGTTTTACCCTCATTCAACTAGTGAATCAAACTCTGTACAGTGTTGACTCTGCTGGTGTTTCGTTTGCTTATGATCCTTTTGAATCTCATCAAGTGTTATAACCCTTCTCAGTATCATGAAAATAAACTATGTGTTTCTTTGTATATCAATAATTTCCAGAGCTTATCTATCCATCCGCTCAGACCTGTATCTATCAAAACTGATCAACCCAAGGTCATGTGACCTGCGGGAAGACGGATTCATGGATTCACCATGTCGACCAGCATGAGGAAGAGCCTCATGAGCCTGCAGGATTTAACTGTGAAGGAACTCTTCCAGATTGTTAAATGCGTCAACTTAGTACGAGGGAAAAATCCGTCTATGCTAGATAGCAGGGAGGAGAGGGGTGCCTTCCATCTATGAGAAGCTAAGTTGAAAACTCTTACTCCACTCGCCACTGACAGGCAGCACACTTCGGATGGATCTAGCTCACCTCATACCAGCTGAGTCTTGGAGGAAACACCTCATTCAAATCTCCAGTCTTCAGAGATGGGAGTTAAAGATTCAGTGGAGTCCGATAGGTGACCACACCTTCAATATGAGCTGCAGTAATGTCAGAGAGAATTTCAGTGAAGGTGCAATTGGTATAGTGTATTGTGTATAATTTCGAACCTGGATACTTCAAGGACATGCTCATGAATAAAGATGATATGACTGTGGTGGAGCTCAAAAGTTTCCAAACTGTTCCAATAACTCCTGTATGCCAAGCAGGGTAAGAATGAAATAATGCAGCAGTTGATTTATCACACGAATGGACTGAAACAGATGATCCTGTTCAAATCTACATCTAATCTAGGTTAATGCTGACACGAGGTACGGTACAAAGAAATTTCAAGATGTGTTATGGAACACTGTCTACCAGGGACTAGGTCACAGACACAGTGACATACCCAGAGAGTTGAGGCCTCTCCTCTCTGACAGCAACATGTCAATAAAACCATCTTGAAGTGACGAGACTGAAATATCCCCTCAAAAGGCCACACACACAACCAAATACCAGGAAGATGGACCAGGGATCTCCTTTCATATCCTGTTGATGAGATCTATGCTGGCTCCTGTGCATCCAACAATTGTGCACGTCCGTATGTCACCGAAAACTAACAACTTCCCAAACATCATCATCATCTGCCCCCTGTTGACGAGGAGGATTATTATTTATTAATTAATTAATTTTATTTTGTTTATAAAATTTGTATTTGTATAGCGCTGATCACAGAAACCAGCTCCAAGTGATGTCCAGTACAATAAACAGGAGTAAGATTAATACCATGAAAGACATCAAAAAATACAAAGTAATCAAGAAAAACAAGTTCATTATCAAGTCAGATAGCATAACACACAAAATGTTGGTATATTCATTTATAAAAAGCTACTTTCTAGAAATATGCTTTTATATAATCTCGCAGACTACTCCAGGGTCTGGGAGCCTTAACTCAAAAGGAAAGGTATCCTATTGTATTATATTTAGACTCTGTCAGAAGATCTTTGTCAGAGGTTCTAAGAGGGCGATGAGGTACGTAAATGGTTAAAAGCTCAGCAGTAAACTCAGGGGCCAGTTCACGTATTTCCTTTAAAGCAATCTATAAAATCTTGAAATTGATTCTAAAAGCAACTAGAAGCCGGTCCGGGGAGGCGATAGGGTGATATGAGTTCTCCTGCTTGTCTTAGTCAGGAGTCTTGCTGCTTAATTTTGTACCTGCTTGAGACTGGACAGGGTGCATTGGTTAAGGTAGGAAAAACAGCTTACTCTTTCTGTATCACCAATAGACAAAAAAGTCCTCATTTTAGTTTTATTTCGTAGCTGGTAGTAGCAAGATTGCATTAGCTTTTTAGTGTGCAGCACAAAGTTAGGATTGAAGGATTTGTCTCTATGCTGGTTCCTAGATCCCTTCTCATTGGTGTTGAGGGAGTTGTGGTGCGGGAACGGGAGTCAACACCGCTAGAGGTTTCCTGCCCTCACGGGTGGAGGCCTCAGCACCGCGGACAGGGCCTACCTAAGCCCTCAGCCGTTCAGCACCACCCCTTCACACTCAAGCCTGGACAGCGCCGAGGGCCCCATCATTCAATTAGGCAGCCAATTACCCTGGGGAAGAGGAACAGCTGCCTCCTACAAAAGGGCCCTTCAGTGCACAGGGAGAGAGAAGTCTGCAGGTCAACTGAGGTATGCGGTCCTCTCTTGCAGATTCAGAGGCGGAAGAAACCCTCCAGCCAACACAAGGACCCCAGCCGTCCTCCTCAACTCCGCCAAACATCCTCACTTTCCCCACAGTCCCACCGGCAGAGAAGCGCTGAAGGGAAATGGCCTCAATGTAGCAACTGTTTACTTTAGTTTTGTCCTTTGTTTGTGGCATAAATCCCCTTTTTTCCTTAACCTTGGATTGTTTGCCTCGTCTGTGCCCCGCCCCATTGCCCGGCACTAGAGTCCAGCTTAGAACAGATAAATTCTGTCTTATATGTGTTTATATGTGTCTGTATTTATAACTTCAAAAGGTTTTTGGCCATCCAACAATTTATATAATCCAAGCAAGGATGGAAAGCATCTAATTTACTAAAATCTTTAGGGCCAACAAGTTAAGCTGAGTATCATCAGCGTAAAAAGAACATGAAATGTTGTTATTGCAAATTATATTGCCGCGAGGCAGCATATAGATAGAAAATAAAATCTGGCCTAAATTCGACCCTTGCTGAACTCCACAAGTAATGGATGCTGGGGCTGACACTGTCTGCAGGAGAGATATGACAAAAACCAATTCAGGGAAGTGTCAGTTACATCTACCCAGTTTCTGGATAGTCTATTAAAAAGTCATGATCAATTGTATTAAGGCAGCACTGAGGTCAAGAAGAAGGAAAGCAGAGCACTCATCTGCATCAGCATTTAAAAGAAGGCAACTGGTTTCTTTAAGTAAAGCAGTTTTGGCGCTTTGCAATGAACCAATGAAAACCAGGCTGGATTTGGCATGCAGTCGGGGGTCACACATTCATACCCTGGAAACACGCTCAGAGTTGGTCCGACAGGCTTTGAAATAAGTCTGAAATTATTTAGGACTGAGATATCCAGGTTTGGTTTCTTTAGAAGTGGCTGGAATACGGCATGCTTAGAGCAAAAATTGAGAGAGCATGAAGCCAGGAAGCAATTAATTATGGAGATAATAATCATAAGAGATCATAATAATAATAATAAGAGATAATAATAATAATAATAATAATAATAATAATAATAATAATAAGTGGACAAACAATCATCATCTATTCCTTTAGGAGTCCAGTTGGAATAGCATCTAATGCTGGGGCCTGGGGCTACACAGACAATCTGACAAGATCAGAACATATCTCACCTCATCTCATCTCATCTGAGATAGCTCCTGGTTATCTGTTCATGTTTCTCGTGTGTTATCTGGTAGTAATTAGCCCCTTGTTGTCTCTTCATTAGTCCCTCTTTGTCTGTCAAAAGTTTCACCTGTTCCCCATTTCCTCTTGAGTTATTCCCAGTTTATTTAGACCTGTGTTTTTTGTTTGTCCATTGCCAGTTTGTCTAGTCCTGTCAAGTGTACCAGCAGTTCTTCCCATGCTCCTGGTTTTAAAGCTCCTAATTTACTAGTGTTTCCTGTTTTTTTTTTTTTTTGCTTTTGCAGGACCAAAAATGAATCTTGAATTATGATGATGCCCAGATGAAAAATACATAGTTATTATCTGCATTTTTGTAGATGATCAGATCTTTCATATGATTAGTAGCCTTCCATTTACACTCAGTCCTTCTACGCTCCCTCTTTAATTAGCGTATATTGTCATTAAACCAGAGGGTTCTTTTATTTGAATGTAATTTTTGGTTTTTAAATGTGCAATAGCATCCACAGCAGACAGAAATACTTCAATATAAAGCAAATGAGTAGGCTAATGAGTAGGCTCTGCACAGGCTGCTTTGAAAGCTAAATTTTTTTTTAGTTTTAAGAGATTATGGGTAAACTGATTCCCTACCCACTGTAGTACCACAGACGAGCCAAAACAAACCTTTGGAACAGTTGGGTGTTTGTGAGGGCCTTGTCATGGTCCAGAACCCTGCCAGATTAAATGGGTTCATCCTCTCAGGAAACCACACTAAGCATGAGATATCTCTGAGACAGAGAACAGTCATCGGAAACATCCAGCCCATTGCCAAGACTCTAGAGACAGACCAATCAGACCAAAAATCATTGGTGTCACCCTGAGCAACTTTAAAGAGGGTGATCCAGTAACCCTGTGGCACCCACCAGTAGACCCCCAGTCACCTAAAAAAAAATACTTGCAAAAGATAATCAAGAGATTGCTGTATGATGAATTAGCTGGCTTAAACCATCATGACAATGATTGGATGCATCCCAACCCTGGGTATGTCTCTAAGTCTAAAAGAAGATGCCCCTGTTCAGTGGTCATACACATCAGTACCTGCTCAACAAGGAGGTAAAGGAGAACATCCAAGATCTGCTGGCAAAGAAATTGATAGTAAAGTGACTGAACTCAGCTCCAGTTGTCTGCATTCACAAAAAGAATGGCTCCATGCTACTGTGCATCAACAACAGGCAGCTCAACCAAAAGACTGTCCCTGACTCACATCCTGTCCCTCTGATCAAAGACCTGACCAAGACACTGGATGGTCATAGCGGGTCCGCCATATTTGACTTAGTTAAAGCCTACCACCAAGGCCTCATGGCTGAAGGGTCCAGACATCGGACGGTGTTAATCACTCCATGGGGTCTCCACAAATCCCTTTTGGGCTGTCCGAAGAAAGAAAAAAAGGAGCGATGGAATTAACACCTCCCACAAGTTGTACATGCCTGCTCTACGGTCACATTCATGCCTGCCAGTGCACTTACTGTTTGGCCTGTCAATAGAAGAGGAGCTGGGGCACCTAAAGGCTATGCTGCAAAGTAGGCTGAGAGGATGACTCAGGATTGTACCAGAGAACATGCAGTCAAGTGCCATGGGAGTAATCAGATGTTAGTGTTGAAATTGGAAAGTTTAAATGTCTAAATTGATCAAATTAAAACCATGAAGATTATTTTTTTTTCCCTGCTGGTGGAAACAGGTATCAATTGCTCCTTGGAGCACTCATCCCAAATACTACTGGTCCATTCTTCTTGGCAGATTTTCTCCAGGTTGATGCAATTAAAAAAAAATTATACTAAAGATTTTCATTAGGGTTGAGAACAGTAATTTGACTAATCTACTATAGGACATTCACCTTTTTGGTCTTGTGCCACTCTAACGTTGCTTTGGGCTTGTGCTTGAGATCATTGCCCTGCTGAAAGGTGAATTTCCTCCCCAGCTTCAGTTTTTTGTCCGATTGAAGCAGGCCCTCTAGCAATATTCCCCTGTATTTTGTCTCCATCCATTCTTCCTTCAATTCTAACAAGATGTCCTTAACAAGATGCCCAGTCCCTGCTGATGAGAAGCATCCTCCTTCACTGTAGGGATAGTGTGTCTTGAGGCATGGGAAGTTTTAGGTTTGCGCCACTGTCACACCCCATCCCCAGATAAGGAAATTATGGAAATTATGGAAATTCTGAAGCAGACTGATGATCTGAGTAGAACTTTCACATCCTGGCCTCTGGTCTTCAATGCCAGATCTGCAGCTCTGCCTTGTAAGGAGAGCTGACAGACTGCAGCGGAGAGAAGGTTCTTCCGTTCTGACCCATCGTCCAGTGCTGCATACATCTCCAAGGACCGATGTAACATTCAGAACTCTAGGTCCTTGCTATTTAAAACAGTGCACAGTTTTCTCAGGGTACTCTGTGCTCCTTGGTGAGCTTCTTGAATTCAGCAGACTTTTCGAGGTAGTGATCTGATTTCTCACAATGTGATTTCGGTAGGTTTGTTTCTTGTGCACGGCTGGACTGCTCCATGGAGGATTGTGGTAGCTCTTCTTGCCTCCTTTGGTGCTCCCTGCTCCCTTAAAGGCTCTCCGATATGACTGGCCATGACAAACAAACGAACTGATTAAACTAATGGTAATGTTTTCTGCACAGTTTTGACCCTGGCTTCCCAGTGTCTGGAGCATGCAGAGGGTGAACTATACGAATCTGGAAGGGATTTTAAGAAGGTCCATAATAGCCTTTATTTTGATCTGATGCTGTAGGCGGACATGCAAAGACAACACTCGTGCTTTAGGCTGCTGACTGCCTGCTTCTACATATCCACAATCTGCCTAAGAGACAGCTGCTGCTCTATGGCAGCAGAGGAGGATTGGATGATGCAGATTGGAATCCCATGCTGGGGCATCTGGTGGTGAGACCTGAAATCTCCAGAACCATGTGTCTGGGTGCAGACTTCCCTAGCTATGAACATCTTAATCCTCTTCAGAAAATGGACATCTAGGGTCCTGGCTAGGGTGAGGTGCAGAAGTAGACGTTTATGATGCAGGTCTCGACTTGACCACAGTAACAGCACTGGTCTGGTTAGAACACAAAGCAGACGGGTGTGTAAGTGGATGTGTGGGTGTTTGGTAATCAAAGTAGCCCATACAGTTGCGTTATGTACATTAGTTATTGAGGTAGCAAAGGAGCTCTAACCAAGAACAGAACAAACAAGTGTGTTAGTTTTAACATTAACACGCCACATATAAGAACATTACATTTCTCTAAAGTCTGGTTACTCATACCAGAATAACATGTTTACTCTCAGGTCAAAAAGGTCAACCTGACTGTTTAAACTGTTCCCAGCTTAGCCACCCTTTCCAGTGTTTTCTCTCATCATCCCATGCAGAAAGTGAGGGCAGGCTGCTAACTTTCTGAGAGACCAGGAGAAGTGTGCTCATCGAAGGTTTCCTTTCTGACTTCCAATCGATTCAATGAGTGCCCTCCTGTGGTTGCTATAGGAAGAACCAGGTGTTCACCAGGGGAGCCTCTCTTTGCATGCCTAGGCAGCCTCACTATACATGCCAAGGAATGTACTTTCTGCCTGCTTGGCTCCAAACTCTGTGGAATTGTCTCACACTATTAAGAATATTGGATTTTGTGACTTGGTGGTGCCTACCCTCAACCTACAAAATCCATCTGCAGCTGGACTGTGACTCTGGGCCTGGCCCATGAACATGCAGTACTGTAGTATGTGGTGGAGGACTATTGGTAGATCTTCATGTGTCTTTTGTCCAGCGTTTGTCGCTGAAAGGCAGAAGTTAATTGGCAGAGACATGGGTTAAGTAACCACTCAGACACAATATCTAACCAATACAGATTTAATGCTTAAGCAAGAGTCTCCCCCTCCTAAAGAGTGAGAGCCCCGATCACTGGTTTCACTTCACATTTATACCCATGCACAAACAATCCTTAACATGGTCATCATTATTCAGTGGAAAAATACAGCACACCCACACAGTAGACTTCACCAGCCCTCCCTCTTCTTTCATTTGTATATTGGTTGTGGTCTCCATACCCTGCAGTTGTTCTATGGGGCAGGAGGTTTTGCAGAACCGTGCACAATATACGTCACGTAGACATTCCTCTTTTTAGTTTCGGACATGCAGGGATAATGTTCCGCTCAGTCTGACTCAGCAGTGACCTGAAATAACTTTTTCCACACAAGCTGACAATTTTAAGCTGGTTAAGATACTACTTCAGAATATTCACACAAATAATAAGGTTATAGTCCAGTAATCAATTCTTATCAGTAAAGTATAAACATAATCACAATTATTTCCATAACATTCCCCCCTTTCATTAATTTTAATCACTTTTTACCATGAAATTTGATGCTTTTCTAGGTTTGTGAGAACACATTATCTTATTCCTCAGCAGTCATTGATTGCAGGGCTGTATATTCTCCAGGCAGTGGTCCCCTCCTCCTCCTCCTCCTCCTCCTCCTCCTCCTTCAGTGTAAGAGGCTGGTATTAGACCAAAGAATTTACAGTTTTGGCTATTAATGTTTTAACACATGATGACAGCAGAGGCAGGAGGCACCAGATACACAATCCTGTCAGTACAAAAGTTATAAGCGCCGGAAATACTAGTTTTGGCATGAATGGACCTGATCGGCCCAACAATCCTTCTGGCCACCCGAAAGGATTCCAATCCTCTGTTGTGCCACCTTCACGTTCCAGTTGATTCTGCAGCTCCTTCATTGTCTGTTTTGTGCAAGTAAAATTCCCATGATCAGTTTCCTTAGCTGGTATAAATGTACAACATACAACGTCCCCTACAAGCGCTCATACACCCCCTTCCTTTGCCAGAAAGAAATCAGCAGCCAATCAAATTTGTAGAACAAAACTGATGCTGTTTAACGCGTAAATGGTTGGAAGTTTAGGTTGGTGTTGGAACCCATGTGATGCTTCTAAATGCACTAGACCATACCTGTGAGCAATCCGCATTTCCTGTTTGGTTGCCTGGGATCCGGATAAACCCCTTTCTGGCCAATGCTTGAATTGTTTTGGCATTATTGGCAACCTTTTTTATTATCTGTCTTTCCCTAACATACTCTTGGTGGATTTCATCCTGCCATGGCATGCTCTGATTCTTTTTTGTAAACAATAAAATTGTTGTTCCAGATCTCCCTCCTTACTAGTAAAGGTTGTCATCGGCCTCCAATGTACAAAGAGGATGGACACCTTATCCTTCCAGGACATCTAGAAACCAATTATCATCCTTAGGCATTCCGTCTCCAGTTTTTCCTTGGGCACCAGAACCAGCATCCCTGGGGCGGTAACCAAATGTGGAAAAAATTGACATACCAGACAAGATTCATTACCTTTACCTTGTTTAACCGTGTGATTCACACACCTGTACCACATATTAGATCTGAACGTTCTGTCCCCAGTTTCCTGGAGCCAGGTATGGTTGTCATGGACAACTTCTCGAACATTTCTTGTCAGTCTCTTAGTACAGTTCGTTGTTCTGTCACAATGGGATCCCGTTCTGAGAAGTCTCTGATGCCTCCCTCTCAGGCGCCTGTTCACTCACTCCAGAAGGGTGACTTACGTACCACCTCTAGGAGGGGTTATGATTTGGTATGTCTGGTGTGGCTGTTCTATTGGGTCTGGTGGGTGTTTTGGAAGTGGAAACCCGAGGCTTAAGTTTAAATTGCACATGTACACTCACCTTGGGTCGAGTCGTTCCACAACCAAAATATACGTGTTTGCAGCCTCCCCAAGCATATTATCCTGCCCAGAGCTGTACTAAATGAATGGGCTACAAGAGCTGCGGTCCAGGGCCTCACCTTTTAAGGTGTTTTTTTAAAACCCCTGTCATTGTAGCTGGTAGTAAGAAGTACAGTACTGCGCAAAAGTCTTAGGCACGTGTAAAATAAAGTTCTGTAAAGTGAAGATGCTTTCAAAAATAATTAAATGCAAAGTTTCTAAATATAATTTAAAACAAAAAAAATCAAACAATATTTGTTGTGAGCACCCTTTGCCTTTAAAACTGCATCAGTTCTCTTAGGTACACATTCGTGCAGTTTTACTAGACAATCGGCAGGTAGATTGTTCCGAGCATCTTGGAGAACTTGCCAGAGTACTTCTACAGACTTTGGCTGTCTGCCTTGCTTCTGTCTGTCCAGATAATCACAGACACCCTCGATGTTGAGATCAGGGCTCTCTGGAGACCATACCATCTGTGGCAGAATTCCTTGTTATTCTTTCAGAAAATGAATGTTTGGACATTAAATAAAAAAAATTGACACTGACACACGAATGCAGAAGACAAACGATAAACTTGAAAGACTACATTTGTGTAAAAAAGGGTGTCTAAGACTTTTGCACTGTACTGTAGATAATTTGGTGCAGCAAATAAACAAATAAAATGTTATACAAATGTATTTTCTGTGGACGGTTTATATAAGACAGGAGAACATTTTAGTGTTTTAAAATTAATATAGGCTGGACACTGGTAATGTTAAATTTTTGTTAGCACCAAAATGCTTTGAAAAAGTGTAACAGTTTAGTGTTCTCGAATTTTCCTTGTGAGGACCGAGATGACAAAATAAAAAAAAAACAATTAACGTTATTAAAAAACTGAACTAGGCTATATATTGATAGAATCACTTTTTTTTAACAAGCATATTAGCTATAAATAGAGTTATGTTCATATTAAGTTAATTAAGTGGTTCTTTCATAAACAATCATTAAAAATGCAACTTAAACTTAAACATACATTAAAACGTGTATTTTGCTAGCTTCCGCTTTGCATTTTAGAGGTATGCAATTACACCTGAAACATTTCAAAGTGCTACAGGGACACTCGCCAGTTCTTTTTGACAGCCGTGTTGAGGGGAGTAGTGTCACTGCCTGAGGAGTCGAATTTTCCGGTGACCTGGATTTGTGTACACGGTTTGTGTGCACGGAGGCAATCTGATCTTCCAGCGAAGACTGGGTGGTGGGATGGTGGGGGGTAATTTCCCACGTTCAATAATTCAGTCATGCGATCTTTGACAAGCCAATCTGGCATTTGATGTTCTGTCATTCTGGTAGCCACCATCGGTTAATATTAAAGTGTTCATCCAGGAAATTCGAATGAAACCAATCTAATTTGGACAAGTGAGACCTTGCGGACTTTGATTAAAACAATACAAGGGCATAAAATTGTGCAGTGTTAGAATTTAATTAATTACGACTTATAGTGATATTGTTCCGGTTTCAGAATACGGATTTGATTAACGTTATAACGACAAATGATCAAACGCATTTTTTTTTTTACGGTGGGCGTTGACTGTTCCAATTTCTCGATGCATGTGTTTGCTCTCCGATTTTTTTCTGAGGTGCTGAGATGCAGTCAGCAGTCTCAGCGCTAACTGCCCCTCCCCCGCAGCACCGACTACTGCACACAGCATCAGGCGGGGAGTGCGGAGAGAGAGAGAGAGAGCCGGAGCTGTAGGCTGCACCCCTGCACGGAAACAGGAGGCGAGAAGAGACACGGACAAAGGAAGACATGGATATATCACAGAAATGTCAGTTTAATGAGAGGTCGGCGATAATGTCCTGGCCATCTCACACATAACCGGGGTAACGTACAATGGCATTTTTTAATGTTGAAACGGGGGAAAACGTACTGCGGGGTAAAACGGCGGAAAACTGATAAAAATCCGTCTGCGGATTCAATGAGCTTGCGATGGCTGTTGCTGGGATATATAACAGCGTAACGAAAAAAGTGCCTGTTTCTTTTAATTTATTGTTATTAATAATATGTTGTGGCCTTGCATCTGGACAAATACGGTATTCTATTTCCGAGGAGCTGGAAGAGGGTACTGCCGTTGGGGATATCGTGAAGGATTTGGGTTTGGATCTCCGAAAGCTGTCTGCACGACGTATTAAAATAAACCCGGATAATGTGAAGCGTTATTTTAACATCAATAACAACAGTGGAAAATTGTTTATAAACGACAGAATTGACAGGGAGACTCTGTGCGAATTTAGTAGCATTTGCCTTTTGAATCTCGAGGTTGTAGCCGAAAATCCATTGGAGGTGTTCAACGTGGAGGTGGAGATACTGGACGCGAATGACAATGCACCGCAGTTCCCAATGGACGAGTATCAATTGGAAATTTCAGAATCGGCTTCACCAGGGGTCCGTTTCCCTATTGAGTGCGCTCAAGACGCCGATGACGCTTCCAATTCAATTCGCCTTTACCGACTCAGCCCCAATGAACACTTTGCACTGGACTCCAGCAAACCCTCCCCGGGCAGCAAGCAGATAGAGCTTGTCCTCAAAAAGCCCCTGGATCGGGAGCAGACTGCTACCCATCAGTTAATACTCTCTGCTATTGACGGCGGCTCTCCTGCAAAAACTGGCACCGCTAAAATAAACGTCCGTGTTCTGGATTCCAATGATAACTCCCCAGTGTTTGACACCTCGGTGTACAAAGTGAAACTGTTAGAGAACTCGATGAAGAACACGCTGGTCATTAAGTTAAATGCTACCGACTTGGATGAGGGCACGAATGGTGAGGTGTACTACTCCTTCAGCAGCTACACCCCAGAGAGGGTCCGTCAGATGTTCAACATGGATTCCAACTCTGGAGAAATCAGAGTCCTGGGCAACGTTGACTATGAGGACACCAGCTCTTATGAGATGTACGTCCAGGCTATGGACAAGGGCTCCTCTGCGGTGGCCGCACACTGCAAGGTGGTGGTGGAGGTGGTGGATGTCAATGACAATGTTCCTGAAATTGTGTTGTCCTCGTTGTCCAGCCCTGTGCGGGAAGATGCCCGGGCTGACACAGTGGTGGCCCTTATCAGTGTGACGGACCGCGACTCTGGCATCAATCGCCAGGTCAGCCTTGAGATTCCACCGAGTCTGCCCTTCAAGATCAAGTCTTTCAGGAACTACTACACCTTAGTGACATCCGCTTTCCTGGATCGCGAGACCACGGCTGCCTACAACGTCACGCTCAGCGCCACTGATGCTGGCACCCCTCCCCTCTCCTCCCAGAAGACCATTCAGGTGGACGTGGCTGACGTGAATGACAATCCGCCACGCTTCGAGCAAACGTCCTACACCGTGTATGTGACAGAGAACAATGCTCCAGGCGCCTCCCTTTGCACCATACGAGCGCAAGACGCTGACGCCAACGAGAATGCCCGTATCACGTATACCGTCCTAAATGACAATAACCATGGAATCCCTGTCACCTCCTACGTATCCGTCAAAGCGGACACTGGTGAGGCATACGCCCTACGTCCCTTTGACTACGAGACACTTCGGGAGTTTCACTTCCAGGTCAAAGCTCAGGATGGCGGTGTACCCCCACTTAGCCGAGTAGCCACTGTCTACCTGTATATAATGGATCAGAACGACCATGCCCCAGATATCATCAATCCTCCAGCCAATGGTACCCGCACCACAGAGACTGTCCTAAAGAACGCTGAGGCTGGGCAGCTCGTAAGTAAGGTTCTGGCATATGATGCAGACTCGGGTGAGAACGCCTGGCTTATGTACGCATTGGAGCAAGCTACCGACCATGACCTGTTTAAAGTACATGAGCACACAGGTGAGGTTCGCACCACGCGGAAGGTGGTAGAGGATAACTCCACCTTCTTCAGCCTGACAGTGGTGGTACGGGACCACGGACGGCCGCCACTCTCTGCCACAGCCACTATCAATGTGGCTGTATTGGAAGTCCCACCCAAGATAACCCCTGACCCCAAAAGGATAATAAAACCCAACAGCAGGCTGCTCTTCTCCAATGTTACGCTGTACCTGATTGTGGCGCTGGCCGCAACCACGTTCGTGTTCCTGGTCACCGTGGTGGTGCTGGCCATCGTGCGGTGCCACGCCTACTGCAGCCAGCCTGGCTCCTGCAGCCCCTGTTGCGTTTCTCGGAAGGCTGTGGAGGGGTCCGGAGGAAGTGGTGGCGCAGGTGGGGGCAGTGGGCCTCAACCAAACAACAACGTGGTGCTGCGCCGTGACCTGAAGGTGGAGCCGCACTACATCGAGGTGCGGGGGAACGGGTCACTCACCAAGACGTACTGCTATAAGACGTGCATGACCGCCACCTCCGGCAGTGACACTTTCATGTTCTACAACACTGGCTGCCCGCCAGGCGGCACCATGGGCTCCGAGCGCTTCTTCACGGGCCAGAGTGGACAGAGCCAGATGTTTGTCAGGAGACTCAGCATGCCAGACGCCTCAGTCCAGGTGGGTTCTCTGCGCCTGCCGTCTTCCCATAACCTTAACTGTCCACCCAGACTGTGGTGTCTTCCTTGTTG
This sequence comes from Hiodon alosoides, assembly GCA_025775065.1. Taxonomy (NCBI): domain Eukaryota; kingdom Metazoa; phylum Chordata; class Actinopteri; order Hiodontiformes; family Hiodontidae; genus Hiodon; species Hiodon alosoides. The sequence goes on along the minus strand of JAOYSI010008829.1, from coordinate 24,584 downwards.
TTATTTTTTCTTTGAGCAGCAAAAACCTCTTTCCTCTTTCTCCCTGTTTTATGAAGCTGGTTTAGAAAAGGGTTCCATTTGCTAAGCACTTTAGGTCTTTCCAAGGTTTTACTGTTGCTTTCTTCAAAAAAAAAAAGGTTTTATCTATGAATTGTTGGTTTTCTTTAGTGCATTTACTCTGTTGTATTTCAGTCTTAATTTTTAATTTTAATGAAAAGATTAATACATTTAGACAGTTCAGCTGTGAAATTGGCATGTCGTAGATCAGTGGTCTGCACTCAGTAAGTCTCTCAAAGTGAGAGGCGATGATGTGTGATATGGGTGCTATACTCCTACAGCAAATATTTTGTTAAAAACTCTATACTCATTTAAACATTTATGTTGAAGCAGTTGGCATTAATGGCCTTGTTATTGAGAACTATATCGGAACTGAGAAGATTTGATCCTGGAACAAATGGTTTAACGAAAATTACATTGAATTTGTTTATTCAGCAGGCTAGTGAATTGGGGGCCATACATCACAGTTTATTCCTATACAACAGGGCATAGGGCTTGTCCACTGAAAGGCCTAGGCAGTGGAGGGTCTCAGGACACAAATGCACTGCAAGGCGGAGATACAACACAAAAACACTGTGCTCTGTGCAAGTTTAAGTAAAATACTTTACTGTAAACTAAAAAACAAAGAATTTCAAATTCAATGGTAAACAAAATGTATCAAACGGACTCTAACAAGCACTTGCTTGGCAAGTTCTTGTTTGTCACCCTTCTCCCTCTTCTGGGAATAACGCCATTTATGTCCCCTATTGCTGACAACCAACTGACGTTAGGAGTGTAGCCAGGTGTTTTGGGACAATCAGAGGCAGGTGGTGTCTGTGGTGCTGCAGCCCAGGCAGGTAACTGGTTCTGGGCCGCTGTCCAGGGTGCTGCATCAAATGCGGTTGTGTTTTGTGTGCTTGGTTGTGCCCTTTCTGGGTCGACTGTCTTTAACGGCCTCTCCGGCTTCAGACATTAAATTGCACTTGTCCTCAAAGGCCAGTAGGTCTCCTGAAAAGGTTTGGCTTTAGCACTGCTTGGTGACTTCTTGCAGTTTCAGTTTGTGTTTGTGTTAATGTTTGTGCTGCTTGGTTTGGGTCTGTTATTTAACATATTTCTCTCCTTTGGTGCTTTTTACTCTGTATGTGTCAACAAAGGATCTGCCAGTGCAGGCCTGGTAGACATGTTTACTGGACAGGGCGAGAGTCCTGACTTCTGTAAAATCACCTAGCCAATATGGACCAAATATGTGGGGAAAATCTGAATCTGAATCAAAATCTTATGGAACCAACAGAGTTGCACTCAAATGCAAAAAAAAACAACGAACAAAAAAACCCCAAAAAACATGGAGATTTCCCAACTTGGGAAGGCATTTGGTAATTCTATGCTGTTGTTAGGTGAGGTTCACCAGACAACTTAGATTTGTAATGTACAAATAAACAAACAGCATAAAGTAAAGCAAGTCGGGTCAATATATGGGATGAAATAAGCTAGATAGTTAAACTCCACGTTTGCCACAACACAGTTGTGTGTTGCCTTCACTTTATATAATCAGCTGCTGGCTGGGCCATGTTAATTGTAGTGTGGTTGTTGTCCTGCAGTCCATAAAACTTATGAATGGCATGTGCTGTATGGACCAGAGACTAGGAATAGCTGGGCATGGTAGGACGTTGTGTGGAGCCAAATGACACCATTGGCTCAGTCATGTCTCTGACGACATTGGCTCCGCCCAGCTACCATCTGCTCTCATTTAGAAATACAAAGCCCTAGATAGCAAATTCCTATACTTGTGTCTGTGTGCTGTGTGTGGGTCTACACGTAGGTGTACACTTAGTTTTTTATTTGCTTTGTCTGGACGCGACCGTATCCTTAAACATGTGTCTGTGTGCCATATGTGGATGCATACATATTTATGTATACATCTTAGGTGTGCTGTGTGGGGATGTGTACACAGTAGTGCTGTGTGGTTAACCTGCGTGAGCTACACTACATGCCTTCAAATTATTGGATTCCGCTGTTTCAGCCACAGTCGTTGCTATGCAATCTCCATGGAAAAACATTAGCAGTAGAATGGCCCTTACTGAAGAGCTCAGTGACTTCCAACGCGGCACCATCATATGATGCCACATTTCTGGCCGGAGTGGTGTAAAGCTTGCTGCCATTGGACTGGTGCACAAAGCGAGGTCCATACAGAAATGGTTTGTAGAGATCAGTATGGTAGACTGGCCTGCAGACCCTTGACCCCAACCCCATCAAACACCTTTAGAATGAATTGGAGTGCCGAACGCGAGCCAGGCTTTCGTCCAACATCAGGGACTGACCTCACTAAGGCTTTGAATGGAAGCAAGTCCCCGCAGCAATGTTCCTACATCCAGTAAAAAGCCTTCTCAGAAGAGTGGAGATTTATATAGCAGCAAAGGGGGGACCTACTATTTCGACAAGCATTATTTTGGCCATGCCATGTATGTTAGCAGATACATGTTTTCATAATTCAAAATGGCATATAATCACTTTGTTGCAGTTCATTTAGAAATATTTCCATTTGCATATTGCTTACCTTCAGGAAAAATACCAATAACATGTTCTCACAATAATGATTCATTTTAGATTATAGATCTACTGAAAGTAAATCTGAACCAGAACCAAATCGAAATTTCCAGTGCCGCGCTCACCTAGTACATATGTACACGAGTTTGTGTATACACCAATATACACAGCCTATCCTTGAACTACCCTCTACTACTAACTGTGTGATTTTCTGGAACTGTGTTATATATTCTCCTATATTGATTGCATTGCAATAGCCTTGACTACTTGTTTCACCTTTGTACAGCACCTCTCAATGTGACATGATAATTTACTACCTTAAACTTGGGCACTTTTGCTCTGCTAAATAGCTAAACTTAAAATGTAATGTAACTGTGTACTGTGCGTGGATGTGTACATCTCAAAGTAGATCTCAACCAATTTGGAAGAATGGTGTTCTCTGTCCCTCCAGTAGAGTTCCAGAGAATCTGTGCCAGGGCGCACTAAAGCTGTTCTGGCACATCGGTGGTCCAACACCTTACTGAGACACTTCATGTTGTTTTCTCGTCTGTATTTGTATACATGTTTCATGTGCAGTGTGCAGTCAATGTAGATTGACAGCATCCATTTCTTGTACTATGTTTCTTTCTGGCCTTTAGTTATTTGGATCACAGCAGTGCCATTGATGTCGTTTCTGAGACTGGGACTTTAATGTTTGGTTTATGTTTGTCACCATGATGTATTGGGTAGCCTGCTCAGATAATTGACATTCCTATATTAGTATTATTGTATGAAAGCCTGTTTCCGCCAGTGAAAAATGGAAAAAAAGATTTTTGTATGTAAGTAATGAGTAATCTTTTGTATTAAATCATGACATACTATGTCACCATTATGACTGACTCATTATAATGAGAACTGTTTTCGTAGTTAACACTTAACTCATAATAATGATAAACTTTCCCATATTTACGACTTCCTAACCTATAATTATGTATAAAACCTAGCAAAGAGATGGAGTATTTAATCTAAGGGGGCAATTACCTTTACTTGGGGGCATTGGGTGTAGCAAGAGTTTCTTTAATTTGACACTATACTTATTCAGCTGGTCTTAACAGTATATCATGAATGGGTATTACAAATGAATGTCAAGTTAAAAAGAGTTAATGGTTGCAAATGCATCCTGGAATTACAAAGTCCAATTTCCCCCTAATGCATTCCCGATCACTTTATCAGAAATTTATCAGACATTGATGGCACAATTTTAAGAAAAATGGCAAGGGGTCCCGAGTACAGTCTTCAGTGGGACTTATTTGTAGGCAGTCTGCTATGTTGACTGCAAAGGAGATAATAGTACATTCTGGAGGATCTTCCTTGTGAAAAACAAAATAATCTGTAAGGCTACTAACATCAGACATCAGTACATATTTTGGCTCAGACTGAAAGGGTAGTATTCCTGCTATTGTAAATTATAATGGAACATTCCCGTACAGTGTGTAATCTTCAATCCTAGAGTGCTTTGCCAGGCATTAAAAGATTTTGGATGCAGCAAAGACAATGGGATGTTATAAAAACATGTGAACAACCCATACCAAGCATATTTAAAAATGAATGATCTGACTTTTATATTTTGAGGATACATTTGAAGACCGAATATGTATATCAGTTCATTATCCCTGATAACTAAATTAAGTAAATATCAACATTATGTGTTATTTGTTCACTCAAGGCCCCTTTTATCTATTATTAGGTTTTGGTTAAAGATCGCAAAAATATAGAAAACTGCAGAAAATCAGACAATGGTTTCACAATACTGACAGCTATGAACGCAGGTCAATCATAGTAATGCTTTATTAATGCTTCAAGCAACTGTCATGCAGGCTAATGCTTATATACTGCAACTTATGCCACACAGAATCAGATGCACTCCATGTATGTATGGAAAACTACAGTATTTTAAATCTAAAATGTTAATATTAATATGTAAATAATGTTAATAGGGTTGTCTGGCTTTAATCGATTAAATGTATCGTATCACGTAAAGTGGGAAATGCACTTGAACGCCTCGCCAACTTATAATTACGACTGATTTTTTGGCTTGGGTCTTTCTCACACGCTTAAACTCTGTCGTTACGCAACACTGAAGTTTTCCAGTTCCAATTGCGGGAAGAAGGTTGACCAGACATGACGATTCCTTGAGTCATTCTTCTTTTAAAAAAACGGGTTATAAAATATCTATAGTTATATAGATATCGGATATATAGAATATTAGTAATATCCACCGAATGAGAATATTGTTTTTTGTTCAAGTTCAATTCTCATTACATTCATTTTCTTTCAACTCATATTTATTTTACAACATTTTCTTTACCTTATTTGCGTTCTGTGCTGCTTAATACTCGTCAGAAAAAAAGAAACATAAAAAATGAATTTCACGAACTCATAGGTTGCATGAAACACAGGGTTTAAAAAGTAAAATATAATGAAAATGTAAAATCCCATTTCATCCTGGAAAGGATAGTTAATTTCCCTTATTACCAATCATCAAAATTTGCACTGTACACTAAGAAGTGAAGCGATTATTTAAAAATAGGTGACATGTCCGTCGATTTGCAAGTTTCCGTAAGATTGCAAGAGAACTAACGTTACTCAAGTTAGAGTATGGACTGCTGTACGTGACCAGAAACAATATGCTAGCTCTACTGCCAGACCCACCCACATAACTCACAAGATATTTAGTTTTTTGTTTTCTTTTTTTTAACCATTACGGGTAAATTTGCTGAATCGAATATTTTTTTTATTTTTTTTGCCAGAATATTACATTACTTTTACACAACTTGAACATTCTCTTATCTCAGTTTGGTAATTAGTTTGTAAAAACATACCAGTACAAATCATTCCAGGCTTGCCAATCCTTTAACTTACATTTATATACATTTGCATTATGTTATACGTTACTACATTTATATAATAACCTACTGTTAATACACACACCAACAAGGATCAGATGTTTTGAGGTGTTTACACTTGCTAACGTTGTCTATTATAAAACATGACAACATCGGGGCAACAACTAACTATCCGCCATGAAAGAAATTTACGAGCAATCTCAATTTTTACGTCCTTGCGGTCCTATTGAGCTCATAGCGTGTAAGCGGTCAAATTCATTCCCTCCAACCACTCCGATTTGACGTTAACTCAGCATTGGAGCTATGGCTGAGCTGGGTCCAAGTCGTGCACGTGCCCATTCCACTCACAAAGCCTTAACGTTATGAGTTAGTAAATTGTAAGCATGAAAACTTTTCTCATTATTATGAATGAGTAAGCAAACAATTAGGCCTACAAGAAATTTGAAATTAATATGAGTTTATTTTTCAATAGCAGAAAACAGAGTTCAATCCAGAACCCTTAAAAAAACATTGTTTCGGTTTTTCAAAGACATTATAATAACATCTCCATTCTCACCCTTCAGGGGTGTCTTCCATGCTATATCTGAGTGATATTCAGTAACGATTCCCTGTAACATTTATGTTGTGCAGATAATAAGCTGCTTCTGAAGAAGTGAGGTTAGATACCTATAAATTGCATGTAAAGGCTTCAAAGCTTTTGTGTATGTGTATGTGTGAATGTGGGAATGAAGAGAATGCCTGCTTCCTGTCATCCCACTTTAATTCTGTGTGATATTGTGTAGATTGGAGTGTAAAAAGCATATCTCCCAAAGTCATCCCATTGGCTGAAGGTCAGTTCTCATGCTACGGAAGACTCTCTCCTGTAGATGTGTGCACCATAATTCCTCATTCATTAAACAAGGTTCTGGTCCGTGGACTAACTTCATTAACCAATGTGTTTTCACTTGCAGCCCAAGCCACCCAGTGCAGACTGGCGATACTCTGCCTCCTTGAGGGCTGGAATGCAGAGGTAAGTTATGTACTTTATCAGTTATGAAATGCTCAGTGGTGACGTCTGACCCACCATCTCGAGCTGAGGAGGTAGCCAATCCATTGAAGAGTCTCTATCAAATATTGGGAAAGTTAGACATACAAACTGCTTAGCAAACCACACAGACACTAAACATGCAGAAAAAACCAGAGAAAATGCAATAAACACAGAGCAATGTGTGCAGCGAAGAGGAAAATAAAACGCCCCAAACTTGGTTTCCTCTTGTGGATTATGACCTCCCATGAACTCTCGCAGGGCAGCGACACGTGCCGTTGCTTGGCCTGCTCCATCACGGACCACTGTGTCGCTGCTGCTCCACCAGCTTTCGACAGAGGAAAGTGGGTCATGTCCCTCAGCTATTTACTCTTTACACGCCGTCTTAAAGGTCACAGGAGTTGAAAGATTGGCCCAAACTTATGCCGCCACACTGTTCGGAGAAAAGTCTGGCTGCTTAGCTCCATTTAACCAACATATTTCAAATTCATAGAAAATGTCGGCTGTTCTGTGTCTTTGTCTTTAGAACAGAAAGAGTTTGTGCGTAATTTGTGGAGATGGAGAGAGTTGACAGAAGCATGAAATGTGGAAGTGAACCTGGCACATGATTTTAGTTAAGAACATCAATGCACATTTTTGGATATTTTGGTAACCACAGACACACATGCTTTCCGTGTGTTGCTAAAACCTATATACTCTTTCACACACACAAAGGCGCATACACACCTCGCTGAAATCCATGGCCTTAGTGGATTTGCTGAAACCTTACACTGCATTGCAGAAGTAGTCTTGCTCTGTTTCATTTTTTTATACTTCAAATGCACGTTTCTGCTCGCGCTTGCGATTAGCCATGTATGATAACACCTGCAGCACAGAAAAAATATTTTGAATGAATGGAATTCTTATCACTGATTGGCTACTATTATTAGCATGGCTGTTAATTCAGCTGATAACGGAGCAGAAGAGCTCACAGAGCTCAGGAACTACACATTAATCTCTAACCCTAACTCTGTGAGAGAGTTAAAGTGGGAGAGACATTTGAGTTGAACACAGGCACTAGAGAAAACAACTTTCAGAGAGGGCTACAGCTGCACTGCCCCCATCAGAATCACATAACCACAAAACATTCCCATTGTCTCTGGTATACAGTCCCACCGTTCTCTTCATTGTTGCTCTAACAATTTCTACACATTGTTAGATAATGAAAAATGCACATATTTCTCTATATTGACGTCTACCGTCTTTAATAATGAGGTGTGAGCCAATTGTCAGTAGATTTAATCAGGTATTTGATACGTCAGATTAGTTAAAAAATTAAATGACTTGAAAAAACTGAACTGAAAAAAACTAAACAAAACTACTCCGAAAAAGAGAAACAAGCAGATATTGCACAATCCTTTCTAAAGCGACACAAATATGAGACATAAATTCTCATAACCAGCAGTAGGGCTGAGAATATTACCTCTGCTCGGCGGGTTTAAGAGGTGGGTCTTGTTTACATGTGGAGAGAAACCAGTCCTGGGGCTGGTCAACTGACAGCTAAACTATAGATTATGTTTTGATGCATCAAATAAGTTTAAAAATTAAATGACATGATTATTAATATCTTTGAAGTTCCATGACCAGCAGTCTTGGGAAACAGTGGCATAGGGCTTTAAAATGCCCACAGGCTTCTAGCCAAGACTCTCCACCCTCACTTCACACGTAACTATATCACTTACAAATTAACTCTCAGTCACACTCACTTCCATTAACACTCATTTTCAACTATTTCAAATGCTTTATTGGCTTGACATAAAATGATAGATGCAATTCAAAATAATTATGGAGAAATAACTATGATGATGTTTATATTAGAAATAACAGCTACATTTATGCATACACACATAAATAAACACACTATATATGTACTGTACTTATTGCTATATATACACACCGTCCATATAGATACAAATATATAGATATATAGTTTATCCAAAATATATAAACCAAGAAATGACATAAAAAAATTGTTAGTGTTATTAAAAGGTTATGTAAGGGATCCAATAAAGAAATATAACCAGTATTGACCAAACTGATTTATATTGGTTTCAGGAAACATTACCCCTTAAATTGCGAGGGGTATCTACATATTTTGCGGCTATTTTCACCTTGTTGTTTTGCGCCTTGTTTTCCCTATGGATGTTTTAATTTTAGGGTTGTGAAATTTGGCTGTGTGCTTGACGTTTGCAGCGTGAGCGCTGCCCTTTCACTCTGGGCAGCCATTTCAGCATATGGCAGCCTGTTGCTACGGCTGAGTTCAGTCTACATTTGGTAAAATATTTCACTGTGGTCTGAAGGTTGCAGGTTCAAGTCCCACCCCAGCTGTTGTATCCTTGAGCAAGCTCATTAACCTGAATTGCTTTAGTAAATATCCAGCTGTATAAGTGGATGAATGTTGAGATTGGAAGCTTTGTAATTCGCTTTGGATAAAAGCGTCTGCTAATATTCTAAATTGTAAATTATAATATCTGTCATGGCGTACTGATTAGCATCTTTCCGTTTTCATGGCAAAATAAACACAGTAATCAGGGAGTGGATTAGTGTTGTGGGTGCATCACAAAATCAGGGTATGCCCTCAAAATGCACCCGCTCTGAAACTATTCGCCTTTGTCTGATTGGTGGAGGGTCAGGGAAACGCACTCTTTTTTGTTTCCAGCACGGTGCTCCATCGGTAACCTCTGAAGGTATGCTAAGAGGAGCATCTAGTGATAGCATTTTGCACAAACTGGAACGGTTTTGTCACCAGTCTGTGGGCTGCCTAAAGGACAAATGTCACAATAGTCTAGTATACAGATCACAAAGGCATGGGTACATTTAAGCTATAGTTCTAAGATTAATAAATGCCGGCCGTTATATTTTTAACATGGCATTCAAATGAGAGATCTGGGTCAATTGTTACCCTAAGGTCTTTGATACACAAAGTGGGATGCACTGAGTAGCCATCAAAACATCATTATTTGTTTAGCTGTTGTGTTTTCTAGTGCCTAGGACTATCCTATATTTTCCCAGAATTTTATTATAAAAAGTCTGCTGGTGTTTTACGTCTTTGAGGAAAGATTCTAACTTGGCAACATGCTGGTCATTGCCTGGTTTCACAGACAGAGAGCTGTGTGGTGTCTGCATTGCAGTGGAAATTGTTTAAGAATGACATCACCAGGTGGGAATATATAGGTTGAAGCCTAGGGGACCTAAGACCAAACCCTGTGCGACACCATGCCCAAATCCAGCTAAATCTGAAAGGTTATAATTTATTGGCACAAATTTAGATATGTCTTTTAGGAATGACTTAAACCAAGAGAGAGCACTCTGTTTAACACCAATATCACATTAAAGTCCACTCAAAAGGATCTGGTGCTCAATAGTGCCAAAGGCTACACTAAAGAGGTCAAGAAGCTCTAGTATAGACAGATAGTTTTCATCAGAGCCTATAGGATATCGCTGACAACTTTATTAACTGCTGGCTCTATGCTTTGGTCTACCTGAAAACCTGACAGAAGAGTCTCAAAGATGTTGCTACCTTCTAGGAATGCAGTTAGCGGTTGAGCAACTATTTTTTATTTTTTTTATTTTAGTATTTTAAATAGAAGGGAAGTTTAGATATTGGTCAGAAATTCTATAGAAATGGTGGGTCCTGGCTTGGTTTTTTTTATAAAGTAGGCTTGGAAACAGCTAATTTAAGCAATCATAGCCCAATGATAGCGATGTATTAATGATATTAAGCATAGATGCAGAACGTACAGGGAGAAGATCCTTTACTAACTTCGGTACTGGTTTCAGCTAGCATAGATGCAGATTTAGAGCACCTGATTCTGTTTTATAGTGCCTGATTCGTTTTTTTGAAATTCACGTAGGCCTGCGTATTTCTATTTTAATGTACTTACATATTGTCAAACGAAGTCAAGAGGTTTAAGAGTTCTGCTTCTATTTGTTCAAGCTTTGAATTAAAACATCATTACTAGTATGGTGTTGGGAGATATTTAAACAATCTGTTCCGCAGGTTGGTAATTTACTAGACACAAGAGCCCATTATTGTAGCCATCTAACATTTTGTCAATTGATTATAAACTATTGAGACTTTGGGTTGCGCTTTCGGAAGTTCTTCTATAAGATCAGTCACAGTCAGTGGTTTTATAGACTGACTCATATAGTTCCCAGGCTCTGGTTCAGATACAGTAATCATTTTAGTCTCAAATGGTCAGGATACACTGGGTTAAGCGAGAATATGGTTAGGTTGTGTATTTCATTACCTAAGGTAATCTCTAGGTCTAGGTCTGGGTATGAATGCGATAATCTGTGGGCTGAAGTACATGTTGAACAAGGCCTGTGGATTTGAATAGACTGGAATGCCATTTTATATGGATAGATTTTCCTATCTCTATCTATCTCTATATATATACGAATAATTAACATGAATGTTTGTAGGTTTTTGAGGAAATAAACGTGTTATCGTCAAGAAAACAAACCCAATAATGTATACATTTTTCGAGGCATTCCACTTGTGCACAGTTTTGCATCCTTAAGCTGCAGTCAGATGATATGCAAAAATTAGTTTTCAGCATTTGAGTTTAAATAAGTTTAAATAATTTGAAAATTGAGGTGCAGGTTTGGCACTCAAACTCGCCGCAAGGAAACTGAAAACTGACATTGGGGTGCCCGGCGCAAAAATCGATTTGTCGCTTATATCATGTGAACGCAGCTTAAATGTACCAAATTCAGCAGCCAGAACCCTCTTTTCACTTATCAAATGATTCAGTGAAATATGGGGTAGACAATAAAGTTTACTTAATTTGAGTGGGATTTTGGTGTTTGGGAAGTCTACACAGACTATTTGGTGCAAAGTGCACGCCTAGCAGACTGTCTGACCAAGTGAATGTATACGCCCCGAAATTAGTGATTAACTGAATGAGAATAAGATCCATAAGAGTAGAAAGATTCAAAGATTTATTCAGTTAGTGAATCTAAATTGGCTGAATACAAATATATTTATGTTTTTTAAGTTATGTAATGTCAATTGTTAAAAAACCAAAATGTATTCTTTCCTAAATTTTAATTGATTCAAATTAATTTTCAGAATAGTCAAAATTGTATTAAAGTTTATCGCTGTGATATACTAGTTGAGAATGTAATTTATTGTTTTAACACTATAGTATACAGACATATTTAGGTTAGCCTACAGCAGGGGTGACCAACCCTAATCCACAAGAGCCACAGCAAAGCGGATTGTAATATTAAAGCTTGATTATTATTATTTTTTTTTTTATAAACACAAGCTTTTCATAACCCAATATGGGGTGTAGCGCCGAGCTACGGGGGCGTGGCACAGACCAGGCAAAAGAAACCGGCGTTCAAGGGAAGAGGAGTTTATTACCCAACACACAACAAAAACACAACTAAAGCACAGGGTGGCCATGCCAAAACAAGATCCCCTCAGGGCTTCCCAGCAGGTAAGAGTCAGGAGAAGGTGAGGGTGTTCAGGGGATGAGGAGGACAACTGGGGCCCTTCTGCTGGCCACAGGTTTCTTCCTCCTCAGACTCTGCAAGAGAGAGCAACACAGCAGGGTGGTTGGTTGGAGCTGGAGACTCCCCCTACTGAGCCCTGCAGGGCCCTTTTGTAGGGAGGCAGCCAATTAGGGGAATGGCCGGCAGCTGTTCCTCTTCCCCAGGGTAAGAGGGTGCCTGATTGAATAACAAAGGCCCTCGGAGCTGTCCACGTGGTTGGGGATTTTGGTTGGCGCTGTCCCTGGTCCTGACGCTTCCTCCCATGAGGGCAGGTGACCTCATACCGGTATTGCCGGCGCGAGTGCAAGGGTAGGGACTCCCATCTCCGCACCACAGGGCTTTGAAAGTTTAGCTAGCTTTGTTGGGATCTAAAATGAACCACTTAATTTCACAAATTGCTTCCTTAGTAATATTACATTATAAACACAATGTGATGCTCTATTATTTACAGAACAAACAATATCATGTATTATTTACAAGAAAATTGTTGAAAGTGAAACAAAATATTATATTCGCTTAAATAAGAGAAACCTTCAAAGGTGCAAAAACAGTCCTTACTAAAAATACGAGTCAAGCTCTACCCCCTTTCATTGGCATGTTATAATAAAAACAAACTTGGTGGCTAACAACATTCAAATAGAAACCCCGGAGGCATTAAGCTTGACCGAAACAAGTTAGAAAGGAAGCGGGCGATTTAAGTTCACTATAGGAGCGTAAGCTTGGAGTAAAGAGTGCCTCACTGCCCAAAGTTAATCTTTAACAGTTCAGTAGCACCAACCCCTGTTTTAACAGCAAAAAAACCAGGCTAGCTTGGTTCTGCTGCGTTGTTGTAGGGGGTTGAATACTTATGCAAACAAGATATTTCTCTTTATATCTTTTATAACACTGATTTTTGTAAACAAGTACGCAAATAGGCATTTCACGACCTCTGAGGTTCCCTGCCCCAAACAAGAGGTCATAAAAATGTCAAAGCTCGATCAGTACTCTACTATTGAGTTTTTTGCATTGGCAGATCAAGTCTTCGTTGGCAAAAGACTAGAAAAACATACAATCAAAAATCTGAGAGTAGATAGACCAGTGACAAAGTTCTGTCCATAAAGTTTGGACTAACATTGCTATATTCAATCATTTTCATTTTCAATGGGAAGATTGTTCTTATTTTATTACAACCTTCAGGTTTCCTGTTAAAATTGTGACAGTATCTCCATTGCTAGTTACCCTGCTAATATGTGCCTCTTCTATAAGTCAATTGACAGTATATGTTGGCTGGTTGGTGAATCTGTGAATCTGTTGTCCATTATTGCAAGTCAAATGTTTACCGTGTGAATGGCCAGTTTCAAATTTGATAGTGGGGCTATTCTTTTTGTTAAGAAATGTTACTTTATACTTACCATGGTGATTTATCTGTGTCCATCTGTGTACAGGTACTTGTGGATTAACAAAGGTAGTCTGAAAGATATTGAATAAAATGGTTAACATGTATTTGTACATGCTTTTGTGTGTGTGCCTTATCAGCAGTTTATTTAGTACTTCTTAAATTATTTAAGGAACCTCAGCTAATTAAACAGTTATATCTGGTTTAATTGTTTTACCAACGTTGTCATTCCTATTAACTTGCTGTATTTTTTTCATTTGGGGGGCATTGAGGGGTCAATGTCACAAAAATTGATAAATTATTTTAGCATTAAAATTCGATTTAATTAAATTATGAATTGAATAACAAATTAATTTATCCATTGAATTAAGTTAATTAGATAAAAAAACAGAACCATGAAATTAGATAAATTGAAATTCAATTAAAGTACGGTTAATTTGATTCCTTGAAATTTCATTCCCAACAGCGTGTTTTATCAAATCGAGATGACTTTCATCAATTTGAGTCGCACAATGTGTTAATTATAGGTCCCGCCCCCAGACGTGCACCCATGCATGCAACTATACTGTCCTGAGGGCATCCAACCAATCAAAGTTTTTCATTTCCAACATATTAAGAAAAAATATTGCAAACACTTCACACAGCAAGATACATAGCCTACATAACCCATAGATGGCTGTATGGGCAGGATTACCTAGCTGAAGAGTGTTTAGAGCCAATCAATGTCTAAACATAGTTTGACCATCTGATTTTGCTATATTTTTCTAGCTAATTTTTGCAAACAGATTTTGTCACAAAGCACTGAACCAATTGCTGGGCCTGTACTGAAGAGCTCAGCGATTTTCAATGTGGCACCGTCATTGGATACCACTTTTACAGCAAGTCAGTTCATCAAATTTCTGTCCTGCTAGAGTTGCCCCGGCCAACTGTGCTGTTATTGTGAAGTGGAAATGTCTAGGAGCAACAACAGCTCAGCCTACCCACACAAACTCATAGACTGCCGAGCACTGAAGCGCGTAGCGTGTAAAAATCGTCTGTCCTCGGTTGCAACACTCACTACCACTCAGCGCCTCTGGAAGTACGGCTCATCGGGAGCTTGACGAAAGGAGTTTCCGTGGCCGAGCAGCGGCACACAACCCTGAGATCACCATGTGCAACGCCAAGCACCGGCTGGAGTGGTGTAAAGCACGCCCCCATTGGAGCAGTGGAAACGCTTTCTATGGAGTAATGAGTCATACTTCACCATCTGACCAATCTGGGTTTGGAGGATGCCAGGAGGAGGCAGTTTGTGACACAATCTACTAATTAAACTTGCTGAGTTAATTATTATCTGCCTCACACTTATTCATGAGCATGTTTACAATGAAGCCAAATCATTACCGAAGCGTTTACTTTTTAAAGGAAAACAAAGAAAGTAAATGCATGATGGGGTTGATATAGCCAATATTTTTTTTTTATCACAATTCCCGCAATTTAGTATCCTAAATAATAAAACAAGGTTCTATTACTTAGTAAAAACTGACTTCTTACAACTGCTTCTTATTGAATTTGCAAATTAATTAAAGATTAATGTGATTATATTAACAGGTTAGTAGCCTAACTACATAATACGAAAACAGCAAACATTAATTTAAAAAAAGGAAAACACTTCGGTGTCTTGAGAATTAGGTGTCTGGTGCTGTCGCTTGCGTCAGTCGCGTGCTTGTAAATCATAACCACGTAATGCCCGCGCGCTTGTAGTCCATAACCACGTAATGCCCACGTGCTTATAAACCATAACCACGTGATGCCCGCACGCCTGTAAACCATAACCACGTGATGCCCGCACGCCTGTAAACCATAACCACGTGATGCCTGCACGCTTGTAAACCATAACATGGTGATGCCCGCACGCTTGTAAACCATAACCGCGTGATGCCCGCACATTTGTAAACCATAACCACGTGATGCCCGTGCGCTTGTATACCATAACCACGTGATGCCCGCGTGCTTGTAAACCATAACCACGTGATGCCCGCATGCTTGTAAACCATAACCACGTGATGCCCGCATGCTTGTAAACCATAACCACGTGATGCCCGCATGCTTGTAAACCATAACCACGTGATGCCCGAAAGGCTTGTAAACTATAACCACGTGATGCCTGCGTGCCTCTATTGCTAGGCTGTAGTCACAAGGATCACCTTCCACTCTACTAAATGTCTCTTCAAAAGTCTCTCATCTCAAGAGCTTGTATGACCTGTGTATGCGAAGTTATGTTCCTCCCCTATACTGGAATATCTTTCAGAATAAGCTTTTCAGTGTTTTTCATTCACATGCCAGTGATGGCATTTTCATGCCATTTTTCCTTGTCATTCCAAATACATTACCCCATAATAAACATCCTAAGTGACTTGATTAGCGTGTCAAGTGGATCAGGAAAGACTATAATTGACATCCTATTGTTCACCTAATACATAAAAAGCACTGAAATCTGAAATCATACATATGAAATCCATCAGGTCAATAGGTCCTGACAAGACTAAATAGTGATTTTTACAAAATTTGAAAAATACTGAAATTTGATTGGTCCATCATTTGGCCATATGTTTTACGTAACAAACTATGTATGTAACAAATGGAATGCAACATCAGAGTGGTCCTTAGGTACTATGCAGACCATTTCATGTGAAACAGACAAAGTGTAATGCAGTTTGTACTATCTGTTAAGTTACCGCAATATGGTCAAATTTCAATGGCCTGTTATTTGTCTATCTTTTGACGTAGCATCATTTCCTTCGCAAATTAAACATCACATCACAGAACTCACAGTTTCACATGAATCGTACATACGATTTGTGTGAAGATTTTTTAGTGGTTTAATGATTTTGGAAAAACCACACTGAAAGTATGGTAGTTGAGTCATTACACATTTTAATCATGAGGAGAGGGTTCTTTTGATATTTGTCGGGTGTCTCAAACTCCAATGGATCGATCGATAGCCAGATTTGGCTGTTTAGTGGGGTAAAATCTGCATGTATTTCTTTATCATTTTATTCCAGGGGCTGCAGATTTCTCCAATAGCTTGGCCCAATAGTTAGTTTATACCAGTGCAGGACAGGGTTGGACTTCAGTCACACCCCTGAGTGAAGAACTTGGTTCTTTGCACATTTATTTTTAGCGTACTTTACCCCATACCATTTAAAAAAAATAAAAAAATAAAAATAGGCCTTTTTGCAAGATTGATTCAATTATTAATTAACAAAATATTATGATTTTAGTGTTTGCCTATGAGGGTCTGTAGGTCGTAAATAAAGTCAGATACTCTGTGATTTGGCAGGATTTCAAATCTGAATTTTTCTTAAGACAATGCAATTGTTAAGGAGATCCAGAAGTCTGACTTTAATCATGCGGTGGAGAATCTTCTCCAGGTTACCACTTACACAAAAACGACACTAGTTTTAATGATTGCTTGATCCCAGATATCGGGAAGGCTCACTTTCACTTCACACCCTACATTACTCTCCTTAACGCACTGACTAACACTCTTACTTTAGACTCACTCACTACAGCACTAAAACGCATGAAACGTATTTCCCTCGTAAAGCCGTTTTAAACTCACTTGTGCTCATGCTTACTCACACTGTGGCAGAACAGAGCAGATCAACACAGCAGGAAGTTGAATTGTAAAGTGCTGTATGCTGCTGTGCCGAAACAAGTAGGACATGGCGAAAATAACTGTTGTGTTGACTGTCCAGTAGCGGGTTGTGATTGAGATGTCATTTCCAGCACAGTGACAGGAATGCCATCACATGCTTGTCTCATCCTCTCTGCAAACAGCCAGGAGCTGACGGAAGGGAGGGGTGACGGTGACCAGACAGGGTCTTTTAGAGGGTACATGTATCAGAATGTGTCAGTGTTTCTCATGTCAGTGTTTAGAACCTAAAGCATTTTGATTCTGAACTTTAGATCTAAAATAAAACGCTGGTTAATCCTAACACCTAGTGAATGTGTGTGTGTGTGTGTGTGTGTGTGTGAGAGACAGAGCTCTGTAATATGGTGTTTGAGTTGTGTGACCTGTATTTGATTTCTTTCAGCTCGGTTCACATGGAGGAGTCGTCTGTGCTGCAGGGAGCCCAGGGAGTTCTGGTCCCGAACTGGCCCACAGTCTCCAGTGGTACTGAAGGTAAAAATAAGCAGACTGTAGCTGAGCTGTAACAGCACTGTGTGATTACTTGCATTATTTTGTGTTACCTGCTTTGGTTGAATGACCCTGTCTGCATACGGTGTAGCTTGCTTCAGGTTTCATGCAGCTTACAATAGGAAAACAAAATGGAATAAACCGGCATGGGGAGGAGGAGTCACCACAGTGATTACAAGTGATGCCGGTTCAGTTACGTTTAACAGTTAAAGAATAACACAGGTGGTTAATCTGTGCACTGGTGAGGTTTTTTTTCCCCCAACTCGCGTATTCTTTAAGGACCATGCTTTTATATTCAAGTCAGCGATGGGCAGAGTCTGAGTATGATCGAGAGGAGTGTCGGTGTTTTTGCTGCCTCTGGCTCCTTCCTCTCCGTGAGCTGGCACCCTACTCTGACAAACGCAGTGCAGCCCCCGCCCAGCTTCATACAATCACACTAATGACATCAGGGGAAATTTGTTCTGTGCCCTGGAAGAGTAAGCGGATAATTCTTTCTCTTAAGTCCAATGACACGAGCAGGGTCGCTTGCAGGGTTTATAATCTGCCATTGCATGCATTAAGCCCCTGTCAACAGGCTCGGTGGGGTGGGTGTTGTTGATAGGGGAGTGAAATTTGACACTTCAGAAATGTCTCTGGGTCTGGATAAGAAGCCCTCCCAATGTCCCAGAAGATGCAGTTTCCATGGCAACCATTCATACCCTGATCAAAGTGCCTAGATAGAAGGGGAAGAGTGGGGGAGGAGGGACACGGGATGCAGTGATGCAACGAGAGGGAGAGCGAGGGTGACCTACATATCCACTTGTTTGCCGCAGCAGTGGCAGGTTCAGTGCAGGTAGGTGTGCATGGTTGGCTTGTCTCCGGATGAGAGACGGTGTCAACAAAATGGCCCACCTGCGTAGGAGGAGCTTCAGTCAGCAGGTTCAGATAGACTGTGAGTGGGCTTTGTGTGTTGATTATATAACAATCCAGCTGGGAAACTGTTCTGTGTCTGACAGCCGGAATTTGTCTGAAATTTAACTCTTAATCAATAGCATGCTAGAGAAAATGAAGAGGATGGGCAGAAGCTATCTCAGTGCACAATAATAAGAATAAAAATACTGACTGATTCTGAGATTCTTCTGTCACTCACAGTGTCTGCTGTGGCAGACTACAACAAACAGGACTGAACAAAATAGTCTATCTTTCTGTCTCTGCCTGATCTCTGTCGCTTCTTTGTCATTCCATGAAATCAGCTCAATTAATTGTGTGTTTTAAAACAATTGCGACGGTTAAATGGGCTGTATAAAATTACCAGGACCATTACCATTTGGTTAAGTTTCGTAACTATAAATAATAAAATACGCTATTGAAAAGCACCCGAATTATGATTTCAATGTGATGTGAGCAAGACAATGGCTGAATAAAATGTTTCTGTCCACATTTCACATCATCTGCTATATAATCATGCAATTTAGTATATAATTTAGCTTAGAGCTAAATTTACTTCAATCAGAATCTATAGTATAGCTCATTATTGCTGGTTAGCTAGAGAGCAACATTTCTGTGCTGACTTAAACTTTTATGTAAACTATTACATAAAAAATAACAAATGTAACTTTCTATATGAAGGTATTTGTGTGGTAAAATTATATCTCTTCACAAATACGGATTGGCTATGTATTAAGATTTTAAGAAATACATAATCTTGTTCACTAAAATGCATGAGATTCACAAGGCAAATAATTCACATCATTGGCAATATTCTGGAAGTATAAGAGTATGAGCTGTACCATTGGAATCCATACATTATCTTCATTGACGTTGGCAAGTGTAAACTGCAAAAATCAAATAATCAGTTTGTCTAACATAATTTATTGTAGCATCAAGCCGAGAAGAAGCTGCCTAGTTATCCAGATAATTATGTCCTTCGCTGGACGTGCTTGTTAGGGTTGGGCCACACTCAGGTTTGAAGGGTCACGATCATGATGAGACGTGTCTGCTTTTTTTCTATTATACTGATGCCATTCTCGTTTATTCTGCTTTGCTATGTGTGACTAACATGAGTGTATGTCCCAAGACCCAAAAATCCTCCTTGCTTGGAATTTGTTTGGACATAAAATGAACTCTTGCATACATGCTTAACAAATGAGTCTTTCTTAGCTTCAATAGGACTGCAGTAAATTTGAACTGGGAAGGGTTGATATACCTCATTCCAGGAGGGAGCCAGATGGCATGATGGGCGATCAAGGGTAAGAGCAACACGTAAGGCACAGGACACAAGATGTATGTCTAAAGTTCCCAAGAAGGGGCGTTCAGAAAAGACTATATAATGTGACAGTGGACATGTATGGTTGAAAACTGTCTCAACGGAAAACCTTTTTTTTTGCCTCTCATAAGAATCTGAATCAGAACTTTTGTCCCGTGCTGGAGAACCACAACCACGGGATGGCGAGGAGTTGCTGCAGCGAGGTCGATGGGGCCCCAAGAGGGCCAAGCCAGGGCCCGACAGCATGATAACTGGTGCCAGATGCACCCATGCCAGATGGAGCAGACTGTCCAGGAGCTGCTGGCTCAGAGCTGTGAGGAGCCGGTGGTTGCTGAATGACAGTAGGTGCTGCTCAAAGAGCCGCCAACCACAGCAAGTGCACCCAGACCGGTGTGGTGCAGCGCTACACTGAAACAGGCTTCCATTCGCCAACGGCCGTGGCAGTTGCCCCTGCACAAACTGGAGGCCAAAATACATGGAAAATACATTGCAGCCACTAGGCAAGCCGGTCAAGCTCACCCCATTGGCCCAACATTTTAACTCTCCCCTTAGGACTGTGTAATGCACCCTCTACCTTCCACCTCCACCTAATGGACAGTGTGCACCCAAGGTCAGTGTGCATGGAAACCTACTGGAGCCTGTGCCCACCTACTCTGGTGCAGTAACAAACCAGCAGCAAGTGTTTGAGCTTATTCGGGGTGTGGGCCTCAAACCACATCCCCCGAAGTGTCACCTGCTGCAACGCAAGACACAGTTCCGGGGACACGTCGTAGGGTCCTGTTGGAAAAAGGATGGTTGTGCAACTACTGTATCAGGGAGCCACTTTCAATTGCAGTGCTTCTTTATAAGGCATACCTCAATATGGTGAGACATTCGCCCTGCGGACCGACTATGTCTCTTTCTGCTAGCTGAACACTGCAATGTTGAATGTTGAAAGATAAAAAGCGATGCTGCCATTTGTTATGATACTTGAACCTTTGCAAGTTTCTTTCAATGATGCGGGGCTCAAGCCCCTGAATGCCACTGGTCTGGCTGTTGGATTGAGACCCTGCAGGTTTTAAACTCCACAGCGGGCAAGACACCGAAAGGCTGATGCCCTCTCCAGGTGGCTGTTTGCAGCGGCTAGCTACTGGAAGGGTGGCCCTAACGTGTGTGACTCTGAAGCCAGAACTGCTGCACACCCTAGTGACCAGCCGATGCCCCATGTGGCCAGAGGTAAGGGGGTTGGAGGAGTCGTGGACCTGCAGCAGCTTCCCGGAGCAGTCACGCCTTCTGCTAGCCGAGAATGTCATGGGAGGAGGGGGCCATCCATTCATAGGAGGCTCTTGGAGAGGAGCGACGCAGTGACCAGGGGTGGAATTATTAGGGAACAATGGTCTTCAGCGAGGTCTGCCAGGTACTGGGAGGCGAGGAAAAGAGCACGCACCCTCATGTGCCTGAAATTTGGCTTCCAGATGCTGAGATTCTTGCCCTCTCAGGCTTGGGCTAGGCCTCCACACTGCAGGATAGGTTGGTGGAAGTTCCCCAGCTAGCCCAGGAGCACCTGCTATAAATAAGTAGGCTCATGCTTTGGGGGGCAGCCCTTCAAGGCTGATGAGTTAATGTGGGTAAATAGCCTACAGAGGAAATATTTTGCCCCAACTTGCCCAAACACTGGTAGTGGCCCTGAGAGGTCGTTGACCGTGTTTCTGATGGGGCTTATAGGGTCCGACGGGGAATTTTGTGCTTTACTGTGACCTACTGGCCCCTTACACCATGTCCCGAAAGCCTGGCATACTTAAGGGGCTGGGCGGTGAGCTAAAGGTGATTTTGTTTGTGGTTCTGTGTCATTGAGTGGAAGGAAAAAGGAGGGACAAAAAAAGTCCTAGTTTACCTACCTGGAATTCTTGCTCTCGCCTTGTTATTACATAACTATATATTACAAATTAGATATCAGTTATACCTAGTGTTACATATATAACTTTTTCCCCTATTTTCACATTATTGGTACTACGAATGTGAGAGCTAATAATGATGATTCATGTTGGAAGAAAGCGATAGTTAGATGTATTATTTCTTGTTCACCGTAAAAACGACAATTTAGCCAGTTACGCAGTGCATACCCTGCAAACCCAGACAAATCCAGTAATCTGTGTTTCCGGTTCCAATGGGTTGCTTGGTCTTCGAGAGGGGTACCTTCACAATCTATGGTGTGCATGTGCGTGTAAGACCAGATGTGGTCGCATGACCCTGGAGGGTCAATTTACAAGTGGATACTAGCCAGTGCACTACACTGCAAACATTTATCTACCACGATACAAAACACATGTTCTAAGTCTTTCATAGTAAGCTAATTCTGAGCATGTAGTATTAGCCCTAAAACACTATCAACACATTCTATCAATTAGCCTCTGACCATAGACCACATCAACACCACGTCATAAATGGAATCCAAACCCTAATTAAAGCATCACATAAACACCCAACACATCAAGCATCAAGTTCCTAAATGACACTAAATGACAATAATTTCAACCAAGTGATTGCTTTGCCATCTCTCTCAAATGGCAACTAATAATACCCAACCGCATTCACCAGTGAAATAATAATCAATTACCATCAGACGTTTCACAGAAATGGACGAAGGACCTAGTGTTGTGGTTGATTGCAAAGGCGTCAAGATCCCTTACTCTCAGTTTGTTTATGGCTAACAGTACCAGACTGCTGTTGCGAGGATCCTTGCAACTGTCCTGCAGGTATGATTTGGAAGTTTGAGACATGAGAAACACACAGGCCACAGGTGTCACGGGTAGTGTCACTAATATACTTATCAGTTTGTATAAATCCACTAAGACCCCCATAAAACATCTAAGACCCCCATCAGCACATCATCTGCCTCTTCATTTCATTAACAAGCCTGTCAAAAACCGGATGAAAGCAGCGTTTACGCGGGTCATCTTAGGTTGTTATAGATGTTCTTTCTGTTGAAGCCTTAACAACAAAATCCTGTTTGCTACTGGGTTGTTGCTTGTCTCCTGGGATGTTGCGCCTCCTATGGTGGTACAATGATACCAGCCTTCGCACAGGCCTTCAGCTCGCTCTATGAAATCATTCCAAGACTTTTCTTTACATTTTTCTGAGACATAAACTTTGGTGACTCAAAATAGATCCTCAACAAAGTCAGGTGCAGGACAAATTCATCATCCAGAAGTCCCCTCACAGTCCTGGCTTATGTTTTTCTATGTGGATCTGACTGGCTTATAATGCAGCGTAGCTTGGATGTATATCTTGATAGCCCTCAACAATGAATACTGACATGCACAGCGTGTGTCTGACAGTTTCTTCAGCTCCATAGGTTGTTCTGATTGTTCTATCTGAGACGTTCTTTCAGCTTTTAGTTTTTGCTTGAAATAACCTTTCTGATACCTGATGAGTGGCCTTTCCCAACCATCTGCTCATGGCGATATTCAGAGTGAGAGAAAGAGAGAGATGTAACAGGGCTCTGCCCTTCTACCCAGCGTGCACCTGGCATAGCACCACCACATATGTTCCCGCCACATGTATGTTCAGGGCATACCTTAACACCCCCAGCCCCCCAGACCACGCCCCCACCACAAAGCTGCCAGGTACCCTCATAGCCCTGCATTACCCCAACCCTCTTAGCACAGCTATTGCCACAGCTGTGTCCCAGTAAAACCCACCAGCAGGGAGACTTTTAAACATTAAACATTATCTGCTCTAAGCTAATTAGCTAATGTATAACCTGTATACCACAAAATCACAAAATTAAGGCAAATTACAACACAAATAAACTCATATTATTTATTGTAACAAGTACGTGTCGTTACTTGCAGGATCGATTTAAAAAAAATAAATCAGGCAGAGTTACAAAAAGGGACAATTCAAAGCCTGGGTCGAAAAAACTGTTTAAAATGTTATTAGCCAAAATGGGATCTCATAAAAAAATGGGTCAAATCACAAATTAGGTTCTCCACCTAAAAATGGGACAAAATTACTCAAACTCCAAAAACACTCGTACATACACTCACTCGCTCACTCACACACACACTCACTCACTCACTCGCACACTCACACCCACACACTCACTTACTCACTTGCACACTCATGCGCACGCCCACATGCGCTGTTGCCCATCAGCTTTCAGGCTTGGAATGGCAGGCTAGCTGGTCTTAAAGGGGCGGGACACAGATTCCCTACCAACTGTTGTATCACAGTATACATAACTAAATATTTCTACTTGAAATGGCATCATTTATATTAATAAGTAGCTGGAATATCAAGGGTCTATGCTCGTTTGTCTGTATCTGTTGTGCGTATGTTTCCATGTACGCGTGTACCACTGAGAGGCACTGAATTTCACTTTGCACCTGAAGATTCTATGGCCAAATGCTCTCTATCACTAGATGCCTAAAGGATAAACCAAACTTGTTTTAATCTAGTTTTAAATGTTGAGACTGAATCTGATTCCCGGACAAAGTTTGGTACCACCTGATTTAGCTTTTGCTACTCTTAGGACAGTCAAAAAGCCAGTCTCTTGCGAGCGAAGTAACCTCTAAGGTTTGTAAGGAACTAGGATGTCTTCTAAATACAAAGGTGTTAGAAATATTTCTCTTTATCATAGATGACAGAGTCGCTGGAGTCTTTGGGTATTAGAGTTTATTTGCAAGGAGCCGATACATGCACTTCACTGAGTACAGCATCGACTGACGAGCTCTGCTCCGCAGTCCAATTTTAAGTTTTTGGATTACACACAC
>JAOYSI010008827.1:0-11288 GCA_025775065.1 Hiodon alosoides | reverse complement strand
CACACACACACACACACACACACACACACACACACACACACACACACACACACACACACACACACACACACAAACTCCCTGCCTACCTGGACACAAAGTGCTTGTCGTCCGGAGAGAAGGCCACATTGAGCACCCAGGAGCCGTGGCCACTCAGAGTCCCGGCCAGGTTGGCGTGCTGCCTGTAAAGCATTGACAGAACTCAATGACCCTCTGCACAACAGCCCCACATGCTCCCGTGACTGAAGGGAAAATTATTAACAAACAAAACACTCATCTGAAAGGGTTAATGCGGCTCAGCTTTAATAAGCTCCTAACACTGACGAATTCAAATGTATAAAATGCCACAACCACAGTGGGAATGAGGCTCAGTGGTAAAAAATGGGAGAGCCAAATTGGGTCATTTGAAGCCAGACCACACACACATGTTGAATTCTTGCGTACAAACAATTGTACTCACACATCGTAAATCTTGATGTATCCGTCGTCCGAGGCGGTGACCAAGAGCTGGGAATCTGGCGAAAACGTCAGCGATCTAATCGGCATAGCGTGACCTGGAGTGGAGCAGAAGGACGGCAGTGAACGGGGACCGTGGAATTCACACTTTGTGACTCTGTTTCAACACTACCGAGACCTGTACCTTCCAGCGTGTGGAGAAGCTTCCCAGTGGCAATATCAAAAATATTAATGATCCCATCAATCGCGCCGCTGGCTAAATACTTTCCATCAGGGCTCTGGGAGGGGAAAACAGGCAAAATGGTGAAAGCTGAGGAGCTGTAAACATAAATCCATTTTAGGTTTAAATCCCACCTGATTATAAAAGACTTCCATTGACCATTTTCATTTCTGCGGGTTCAGGAGCGGCTGGTTAAACGCGCCCCCGACGGTTCACTCGTTCCATCGTGAAAGCACAATCGACTAACACCTGATCTTTTCCAAGCTACAGCACGCGAGCACGGGCCCCAATATCTCAACACACCACGTGAATGATATACTACCCACAAGGTTTCCTTTTCGTTTCCCTTTGAGCCCGAGATTAGCTTTACGTCCAGCGAGAACAGCAGAGAAGAGACCCCGGGGCTGGGCAAAGGCTTTCCCAGTCGTTCACTTCCACACCGTTCCCACAGGAGGGGAATAAACGCGCATTAGAAAGGGATCCGCGGAGTCTCACGAAATACCCTACATAGGCTATGCTCAGGATGAATTTCCCTCGGGTATCCAGGGAGTACTCCTTCTTGCCGCTGTCCACGCCGAAGATGTTGACCTTCCCCAGGTGACTTCCCGTGGCGATGTATTTGGAGTCGGGAGAAAAGGCCACAGTCCACGCGTCGACTGCAACGCAAACGAGACGGCAGCTTCATTACCACAGCGGCACAAAGCGTTAACAGCACACCAGTCATTAATATAATTAAAAAGGAGACGGCTAAAGCAACAGAGGGTGTTGAGTTTCCAGTTCTCACAGCCCTTTGAAGGACGCAACAAAAAGGTGAAGAACGGCTTTTAAAAAAATCCCACATCAGGAATCCTTTTATGCATGATCTAATAAATGACACCCAATGCCGCATTTTCTAGTCAGACTTATATTACAGCTTAAGGAAACGCATACAATTAGATGGTAAAATTCAATCTATCTTTGGTAAAAGCACACTGCATTGATGGCTATAGCTCGACGCGTCATTTAACACCTGCACAATACAAGCGTATTGCTTGGGGTTTTTAAAGAATTAACTGACCTACACAATGCTCATTTCGAGAAAATGTTTCTGTATTTGAAACTCAAGCATCTGACAGGTAATTGCATTTACGGTGGTTTACTATAGGCCTATATATATATATTTCTTTCAGTAGGCTCACAGCCAGAAATACACTGGGTAAGAAAAGGGCTTTGATATTAACAAGCTGCAATGACATTATCACAGCGCTAGTATAACTTTAGGTTTTATTAATAATAATTATATCTTTACAGAAATGTGTAGTTGTTTTACCTAATAAATTACCTGGGTATAGACTGTCACAATAAACATTAAGCCGTAATGGTAAAGACAAGAGAATCTGTTGTCGTGGGGCCTCAGTGTTTTCCTCTTTGTCATGATTGGTTATTGGACTAGCCTAGCCTTACAGCAGCCACTTCAGAACGCAGAGGAATTCCCCAACAGCCATCCACTCTCAGAAGTACCAGTACACAAGTCCCGTTTAAACACCGGCTTTTTTTTTTTTAAAGCCAGGTGTCAGGGTAAGACACAGAGGATGAGAATAAGCACAGATCGTCACACCTGGGCCGGCGTCCATGGATTTGATCTGTTTCCCAGTCTCCAGGTCCCAGAGCCGTATGTGGGCGTCCAACGAGCATGAGGAAGCGATGGCTCCGTTGTGACTGATGTCGACAGAGACCACGCCCAGCTGGTGGCCCTCCAGCGTCCACTGAAGCTCCAGCTTCTCATCGGACCTGGAGAGATCAGGCTTTATACAGCAGAACATGACCCGAACGGGCCATTCAGCCCAACTTAGCTCCACATTGAGTGACTCTAAAATGGACTCTTTTGCCTCCAAAGGGCTTGCTTCCACGACATTCAATGTGAAATTCATTTTAAATGAAATTCATTTCATATTAAAACCTCCACCATAACTCACACTTAGTCTCCTTTAACAAACGCTGAAGAGATTGCCTTATAAAGGTGATCGTGTTACCCCAGGG
Source organism: Hiodon alosoides (assembly GCA_025775065.1). Lineage (NCBI taxonomy): Eukaryota > Metazoa > Chordata > Actinopteri > Hiodontiformes > Hiodontidae > Hiodon > Hiodon alosoides. Next base: position 8,596 of record JAOYSI010008827.1, on the reverse strand, counting down.
AAGAACTCAAAGAAATTATAGTGCCTTGCAAATTCTCTCACCATTTCCTGCAAGTACCCTTGGATAGAGTCCATCTGGAGCTGATTATTTGTTCGCCTTAACTTTCTGTATCCCCCCCCCGCCCAATTCATCCTACTCAAGCACAATACCATCCTCTAACACTAGCTTTGTATTAACAATAAGAGACGGCTTATTAGTGATATTTTCATTAGGAAAGCTCTTCTCACGAAGAGGAGGCAAAACCAAGCACGACAGGGAGGTAAAACCAAGCACGACAGGGAGGTAAAACCAAGCAAGACGGGAGGTAAAACCAAGCACGACGGGGCAGTGAATAAAGCCCAAGAAACACAGCAGGATACCAAAACAACCGGACGCGCTGCGGCTGACGTTAGGACTGAGGGACACCAGCCAACGGGTTGGTTACCATTTCCAGACTTTCACCATGTCGTCCAGAGAGCCTGTGACGATAGTTTCAGTGTCGTCAGTCTCACTCCTGCCCCAGGCCGCTGTCCAGATGGCATCATCGTGGGCTACGGGTCAACAAACGGGCCAAAAAGTAATAGTAACAGAAAAAGCTGAAAAACACACTAAGGTGAACCGTTTGTTACACTTAATTCACAGGGTAATAAATGACAGGCTTTACTCAAAAAGTATTAATAATAATCTGGTTCAAGCAACCACTATAATCAAAAAGGCACAACAAAAAAAACTGATTTAAAAAAAAAAATTGTTTTTAATGACAAAAATTTACACCAGAGAAAGACAGAACAAATATCACCTACCATGTTCTTGCTTGAAAAGTATGCTGTACTGAAATGTGAAGAAAAGTATATCAGAAGGTAAATAAGACCCGACTGTAATGTTACTGACTACCAACACATTTTGTGACAAATGATAAAAGTACTGGTTAGAACTAATTATAATACGTATAACTAAATAAGCTCTAACTAAATATAAATTGAACACAGATAAGTACAAAATTTCAGACAGACACGGCTGAAATAATGATTTTTACTTACTTGAGTAGTCATAGTTGTCTCAGGTAATCAATTTCAAACAAAAACTACTTCCTGAAATACAAAAGGGTTTCTGTTCTAACAAACTGACGTTTTAGTTTCCATGCTTCTGTTCAACTAGCTAACGACAAATTAAACTACACTCGCGTTTAACGCAAGCCTTTTGTTTTGTCATTGCTTGACACTGTTCAGGCAAATACCGCACATACAAGATTCCGTTTACAATTAGTTATTCTACATAAAAGTAATGGTATAAAATGAAGTGTAGCAGAATAAAATTTTTGTTAAATTCATCTGGGTAAACAGATTGAAAGATAGCTTGCTATTACTGATTATCGCAAGTTAGATTTGTTGTTCATAAATAGTAATATTTATATTATTAAATACAGAGAGAAAATTAGTTGAGGAAAAAATATGATACCTTGAAAGATTTTCGGATGAATGACTTCTTTTAAGCTTAATGTGCAAAGCGTTTTTTCTCAACTGCAAGCCGCCATGACAACTCGCTGAGAACTCTGGGAAGGAAAAACAGCTTTAGCTTTGAGTCCAAATTTACAAGTTTGGTACATTTCCATTGGTTGGGAACTAAGAGGTAAGAAAGTAGTTACTGAGAAACGAGTTAACTCAAGGGGACATTTCATAATATAATAGTTTGTTTCTTACTTAGACACGTAGTTATATGTATTTTTTGGTTCATTAGTGTCATTTTTTGTTTGTTTTAAAATACTAAAATTATTATATTGCGTCTGTATAAGTATATTGTATTTGAACGTGGAGGAAAGAATAAAATAATTTAAACCAAAAATGTTTAATGAATTGATTAATCTGATTTGCATAATTTTAGCTCTGTGACATTAAAAAAAAAGTGCAGTGCTGGGTAACTGCTGTTTTTCAACATTGACAGTCAGCAACGAAAGGTTTAAATTCAGACTTGCCAACATGTGCAGACATCAGAGAACCATATGGCCATAATCAGAGCCCCAATCTTCTGTTTATTTTCGTTCTCTTGCCTCTCATCACAATTTGACATAATTTGCATTAAACTACCATTTATTGCGTAGCTGCAAGTTTCGAGCTTGAAAATCCCAGTTACAGCGAATACACTGTGGAAATTTTCTTATCGCAGGAAAGCCTGCAGCACCTGAAACCTTAATTGGCACCAAAAAACCCAGTGCGAAAGGAGCCTCCTCTGATTCTCTGCAAGGCTTAGCAAATCATCGAGGAGGCGTGCAGCTCCCCCCTCCCCGCAAGTAAGGATTCAGAGCAGTCTTTGATGTTTTCCAAATACTTTGATGCTTTGTCCTGAAGGAAAGAACGTCGACCGCAAGGAAACATGACAAAGCATGGATAGAGCATCGCAGGCACCAAACTTTTCCAGACAACAAACTTATTTTGCTTACACTGCAGGCACATTCCACTTAAGTACACACAGAAATACCCGATAAGGCGAACAATCCAGACGGCTATATCGTCATGCCGCCTTCGTCAAAGACCTTTACGTTTACTGAGGCGGTCACGTCTGGATAGAGGGCTCAATCATCCGGCATCTCTGCAACGCACCACCTATGGGTGGGGTCCATACCTGAGGGTGTGGCTTCCTATTGTCCATGTGAGACTTCAACGTGGGTTGTGTGTGCTGATCCAGGGATGGGTGGTTGTGAAACTGAAATGGGGGGGTCCATTAGGTGTTATTGATTGGATTGTAACCTAATCGCATCGCCACTCTTTCTCCCCCCGGATGTTCCTAGTCCCATTTTAGTATGTGATACACTGCACAGAGTCCATTTCAAAGATACAATTAATTGGAAAACACCTTGAGCTGAAAAAGTAGGGCTTATGATTACTCAATGCTTGGACGGTGGTGCCTGAATATGCTGTAGTTTGACAGGTGAAATTTTTATTTGGTAACATTTTAAAGATTTTGTTTCGGTAAAACAGCTTTTAATTAACAAATGAATCTGTGAATAAGGTTTACGCTATAGTTTAGGACAGGATCCTCAATCATTACCAGACCTACACCTGGCTTCAAGAAAAAAAAACAAGGAGAGCTCATTTCCAATTCAAATAAGGACACAAATTAAGTAATTAAGAGTCGAAGTGGAACAAAATCTCGTAGACACTGGCCCTCGAGGAGCAGGGTTGGCCACCCCAGTTATAGGGAAACTGTTACGGCTGGCACCAGAGTCCCTAAAAGGAGATGTATTTTGGAGACCACCTTTATGTTGTATATCCAAATTAAGAACTGTACTGAACTGAGAAATACTATAACCAAGGCTCTCCTCATTGTTTTTTGTTTTTGTTTTTTTTTTACACCAGATTGCATAGAAAATACTGCACAGTGAACTGCATGAGATTTCCACTGTGCATTAACCTCACATTGCTGACAGGATGAATCAGAGTTATTCTGAAATGTTACTCAGCCATCTAACCTTTGCACTGAATCAATTGTAATTCTAAACTGCACTGTGTTGGCTTTAGCAACCCCCCTGTGTACACTGGGTAGATTTTGCTCCTTTTAACCACGATACAAACAATCCCGTTAGTTCAATATACAATGCATCTCCTCTAAATCGGTCGTTCCCATGTAAAAAGGCAGCCCACGTTTCTTTGTGGCCACATTAATTAAGGTTAAGCTGCTTGTGATATACTTTACCCTGTGCTTTCTGTTCTCTTTCCCCCATAAGTTGCCATCAATTGTCAAAAAACAAAAAAAACAAAGAAGAAATTAATTGATTGATGGGACCGAGAGTGGCCAGCGGGCATCCGCTTGGGAGTAGCAGGTCTTTTTACTCAACGCCTTCCTGGGAATAGGGACAAAGTGTTCCAGGACCCATCTGTGTGTGCATTATCAGCCGCTGTCTGGAGGGCACTTTTTAAAGAGATTGATGACGAACCATCAGAAAAGGAGCCAATTAAGGCCGAGGGGAAGTGCGCACACAACCTGGGCCCGCTCTCTCACGGGGATGTGCTGGAGGGCATGAATAGGCCTTCATGGTGCATGTATTCAATGGCTTCTCAGAGTGGCCCTCAGCTGTTTCCGAGCCAGAGTGAATAAGCTTGTCGACGGGGCGGGCGGGCAGACGGGCGGGCAGGGGGTCCGGGAGTGAGTGATGCCTTTTTCAGATGCTCACTGTTTGCTTTTCATGAGTGGATCCAATTCAAGGCCTGTCAGAGTTGTCCCTCATGTGCGGTGCCTACTTGGCTGTTCACTGGCAGAGGGGGGTCCTACATTCCTAAACCCAAAGTGCTGAAACATGCCTTTAACTCGGAGGGAAACGTCCGAGACAGAATACTGTGGGAAGCTTCTCGGTGAGGACCGTTTTGCCATTGTGAGCGTGTCGTTGCCGTCCTCGACAGGAAATGATTTATATTGATCATTTTATGGGGCTCCGAGTCACGCTAGCTCTGAAATGTGGGTAGTGCGGTAATATAACACGGTTGGTTTCTGGTCGGGAGTTTTCCCCCCACGTTGACCGACACTAGACTTACTTGACGGGAATCCAATCAGTAGAGTTAATGAAAGGTTTCTCTGTGCTGCAGGTCTCATTAAACTACTCAACGCTCTGTACATGCCTAACGTGGCCACCACTTCGACATTTCAATTTCACTCGAATACATTTAAATTTCAGGCTTCTGAATTAGCCGAAGTTATCCACGTTGATCATCGAATGGAAAACAAATTGGCCATTATGATTCTCGGAAACTAAGCCATTACCAACTAAAACGAGTCAATTAGAGGAGTAAAGCCAAAGGTACTGTTTAAAATGTCCTTCAGGTGGGGCTTATTTTGGGGTTTCATCCAGAGGCACGTAGCTATCCTTCAGCACTAATACAACGGTTACATCGGAGGCCCTGGGTTCCCAGGCTCTGATTAACCTCACTTTCAGAATCCTTCTCCCTGTGGTTCTTTGATACACCATTATTACACTTACTAAGCCATCACTCATCACCACTACTATAGTAGTATTTAAATGATCAGAAACCACTCGTCGTCGTTCCCCTCAAAATGATCAATACCATTATCGCGATCAATATTATAAAAAATCATTGCTCGAACACTTTTTTGCCTGAAGCACACTACCTAATATACTCCACACCAACAGTTTCTCTGAGTATAAAAATAAGAAAAACTGACTTCAAGAATCAAAAGACTACACTACAAGAATATTATTTTATAAAACTACCCTTCAAAAACACATTTTTCACTAGTATCCTTTTCCAAAACCGTTATTGTTTCTAGTTTTCTTTTTTTTCTTAAGCAAAATTAGATCACATCCAACATGAAGCATACATACTAATTAACATTTAAATAACCTGGGAGGAAGCTCTCCAATTCCTACATTTACAACTTCCTGACACACTGCACTGAGACACAAATGTCACAGGTCTTCCTGACACACTGGACAGAGGTTGTCACATGCCTTCCTGACACACTGCACTGAGGGATTAAGATCACAGGCCTTCTTGACACACTGCACTGAGACACAAATGTCACAGGTCTTCCTGACACACTGGACAGAGGTTAATGTCACAGGTCTTCCTGACACACCGCACTGAGGGATTAAGATCACAGGCCTTCCTGACACACCGCACTGAGGGATTAAGATCTCAGGCCTTCCTGACACACCGCACTGAGAGATTAAGCTCACAGGCCTTCCTGACACACCGCACTGAGAGATTAAGATCACAGGCCTTCCTGAAACACTACACAGAGATTAAGATCACAGGCCTTCCTGACACTCAAACCACAGGGTAAACGTAGTCGAACATCATGTATTAAAAGACTAGAGGACATATCAAAAAAAGAAAGTATCAGCAAACACAACATGGAATCTGATGGGCTCATTCCAAAAAGGCTTAAAAACAGGAAGTACTGCAGTAGTGCATCTGCTCAGTATGACTGTCAGGACATACATGAAAAGAGCCTACAGACATGAGTCAGACACTGACACCCTCCCCAGCGTGGGTAGTATTAAAAAAAAAGGATGACGGACCCCTGGCCAAACACTGTCTGACACAGACCATGGAGTTACCCCTTCATGCATTTCCAACGAGCCTGAACTACAACGCACGTTGTTAAATAAATACATTTCGATCACAATTAATAGGAGGTGGCGAGCAAGGTGGTTTACAGTGTCCTGAGTTGGTGCCTGTCGAAATAATGGGATGGGCCTCCTAGGGGAGGGGAACTTTGTGACTCAGATTCAAGGCACTGGCGGTAACTAGTGGTAAAGATGAGGTGGAGACAAATTGAGTGAGAGAGGGAGGGAGGGAGGGAGGGAGAGACGTGTTGAGAGCGAGAGAGAGAGAGAGAGAGAGAACAGAGAGCAGAGTGCACACACTTAGAGGCAAGCCCCCGCGCAGAAAAGACATTCTCAGAAAAATGCCCAACTTTGCCGGCACTTGGAAGATGAGGAGCAGCGAGAATTTTGACGAACTCCTGAAAGCCCTGGGTAAGCTCTTTCTCTTCTCCTCTCCTCTTCCTCCTCTCCGCTTTCACCGCATCCTGGCAGGCGAACCAGGGTCCACCGCACACGTTCAAACTTACCGTTCTCCCGAGGACCGACTGCCACAGTTCCCTTCCCATCTTAAAGGAGGAGGAAAGGTTCTGACCGGCAGCCAGAGGGGCGCTCCGAAATGAGACACTGAGTAGAGGATTCCAATTAAACAAACATCACATTATCTGCTAAAATGGTCTGGGACGGTATATACAACTTAGTTATTCATGTTGAAGATTAACTGGGTCGAGGGCGAACAGAGCTCTGATTTGCACTGCCAGATGGACTGATTGCGTCCTGTCCATTGTTATCCTCACTTGCACTCTGTCTTTATTGAAGCAGACCGGCTCCAGGGAGTTGGGAAACATTGAGACAGACCCTGTTATTCGAGGTTTCGTTATTCCATTAATTGTAGAATTGACTGGCTCACGTTTGTCGCTGTTTTTAATGATGTCGGATTTGAAAGCATTGTGCACTGTACCATGCTACGGGTCCTGTCCGTTTCCAGTCCGATTCCGGTCAGGGGGCCACCTGGGCGGTTTGGTGGTAAAAAAAAAAAAACAAACCCCCAGGGTTCTTTGGGTTTGTGGAAACAATGATCGATCCAAGACACATTATTCTGGGGCAACAGCAGTGGCCTCGGGAAGCTGCCAGCACAGCGAATCAGAAAAACTCATTTGGCTTTGTCGCCCCCAAGCCTGTCATGGTTGCACAAAGGCAGCTGCGCAGAGGGAGATAGATGGAGTTCAATTCCTCCGGGGTACCTCTAAAAACAATCGCTCCCGTAACACCTCCCCAGAATGGGCGGGCGGTGGCTCCCGTCTTGACAGGAGACCCCCCCCGGCGGCTCAGCCTTTTGTCAGCGACCCACCGCCCCGGCGCCGATTCATCCGTCCGTACGCGCGCGGGGGGGGCACCGAAGCCGGGGACCCCGGTCAGGAGGGTCCCTGCGAGCCATTCCTGGCCGGCAGCCGCCACAGAAAACACAGGCATTCCTGTGGCTGTATTCAGCGCCTCGTCCTTCCGAGCCCATTACCAGCTCATCAGTCCGTTAAGATCTTCCATTCCCTGCCGCCGCATTCCCGCACGCGGCTCTCCCCGCCAGATCTCCCTGACTGACCGCGGCATCCGCCTAATATCACCGAAGGGGTGTCCTTCCTGTGCCCAGGGACCCGGCGCTCACCCGCCGTTACGGACATCGACAGGCGCTGCCGCAGGTCTGCGCTGTGGGGGGCAGGGTCATACTGTTACCCCGGAAAGCCCCAGACAGAGCAAAGTGTCAGGGTCTCACTGTCCAGTGATTCAGAAACGTCCTGCCATTTGTCTGCTGCTACACAGCATCAGCTTTTAGATTGACCCATGGGGTTTTCAAACAGCCTCCCCAGGAGCAAATGGTTGGTAAAGTAACATTTCTGTGTTAGCCCTGGACCCATGTATAACAACACAGCTTGCAAGCAGGGGAAATAAAACCTTATCTGTATCGTTATATTTTTAGTTGTTGGGATTTCTGTTCACATATGCCACTGCTCTTCATGTCAGATAATAGTCATGTGATAATAGCCAGATAATTTACATTTGTTCGTATCCTTGTTTAGTATTCTAAATCTTGAGCTGAGAGAGAAAATGAGACAGACAGCGGTGGGTGGTCCGTCCAGACAAATTAGGCGAGACAGGGAAGGGTGGGGGTAACGCGGCGCCAAGTCCCCTCCTGCACTCCACACAGGCGTGAGCGCGAACCACGCAAACCCCCTCCTGACTCCCATGTTCTGTGCTCCACAGGCGTGAACTCGTACCCCCTCCTCACTCTGTGCTCCACACAGGTGTGAGCTCGAACCCCCTCCTGACTCTCTGCTCCACACAGGCGTGAACTCGAACCCCCTCCTCACTCCCATACCCCCCTCCTCATTCCCATGCTCTGTGCTCCACACAGGCTTGAACTCGTACCCCCTCCTCACTCTGTGCTCCACACAGGCGTGAGCTCAAACCCCCTCCTGACTCTGTGCTCCACAGGCGTGAGCTCGAACCCCCTCCTGACTCTGTGCTCCACACAGGCGTGAGCTCGAACCCCCTCCTGACTCTGTG